>JAUZST010006781.1:0-14616 GCA_034779995.1 Parotocinclus haroldoi
ACACACACACACACACACACACACACACACACACACACACACACACACACACACACACACACACACACACACTTCCAGTGAATATTATGTTAATTTATTAGGTAAACAAATCAAAACCACATATGTCACAGAATTGCACAGAAACCTATAAATATCTTTTACTGAACTGTGTTCTAATGCAAACTTAAGAAGTGTACATATTAAATTAAGTACATAAATTAATTTAATCCATACCTGCAACACAGAGCCCATTAGAGAAGCAATGTAAGCCATCGCAAGACATACCAGCCCATAGCCAACAGCTGCAACAAACAGTATTTAATCGCCTCAACAAAAAGTACCAAATACGGACTATGAATACCACAAATATATTTAAATACAAATTCTGAAATACCAAGGCATTTGGAAAGCAGTGTTGCTCGTGATTCTGTCATGCCAGGATAATGGGGTTTAATCAGGTCCTCCATAGTAACCGTTGCCAGGGAGTTGAAGGCCGATGAAATTGTGCTTTATGAGAAACAAAGAGCCATTTGAGAATCAAATACATACTTATGAATTTGCCAGCTAATTCAACAGGAAGTCTCTTCTGATAGTTCATTTATATCAGGCCTTTACCTGAGCGCCCCACTGAATAGACAGGCAACAAACAGACCAGGCAAACCAGGAAAACCACCAAGTACATCCATTACAAAATATAACACCATCTACAGAAGGAACACAGTTCATCAATTAGTATATTACCATGTGAATTGTCTGATACTAAAGTCAAACCCTGCTATCTTATTTACTGTTATCTTACATAGGGTCATTTAATAAGCTAAGCTTATTAATAGTATTATAGTTTATTAATTAGTAATAAGCTACTCTAACCAGTAGTTCCCTCAATAACAAATACCGATCCAATAACTTAATCTAAGTAATCAAGTTCCAATCGGAGTAATTATATATCAATGAAGTGCAGTGGATGCAGATATACAATTCCATTTCTCTCTTATCTGTTGAGTAACCTACACTTTATTTTAAACAGTGGTAAATTATAGAGAAAATGATTTGTGTATTTGTGTAAGAGTAAAACCCAAAGCCACTAAACAGTACAGTGAATTGTGTAATGTTATGCTATGCATTAGTACATTTAAGATGTACCCATGTATACTTACTTTACCAATGCAAAGTCAGGACGTAAAGCAAGTATAAAATGAGTTGTTCCATTATAACATACTGTGACAATCTTTAGTGCAGCTTCAAATAAAGTGGTGCTTGAAAGTGTAAAACCTTTAGTAGGTTCTATATTTTTGTATAAATAAGACCCAAAACATCATACTTTCAAACATGTTCTGGGTTAAACTAATGATACAAAGTAGATAAAACTAATATTTAGATAATATTGAGAAAATTTCCAAAGATTACATGTGAGAGGGAAAAATTGTGTGAACCTTTTTTTCTAATGTTTCGTTTCTTTGTTTTTAGCAGTATTCGGTGTAACCAATTTGTGCAGCAATGCCTACGACTAAACATTTCAGATAAATGTTAAATGTGTCTTGGACGTCAGCTTAGAACAGGTTTGACCCATTCCTGGTGGTGGGTTTCCTCATGTGTGCTTTCTTGTTGCCCCACATTCTCTTGAAATTCAGTTCAAGGGAAGATATCCTAATTCCTCTTGGACGTGAAGGTACTATTCATAATCCATTATTCTAGCAAAGATGGCAAGCCATCCTGGCCCAGATACAGCAAAAATAGATACATCCATATACATATATATATGTTCCAACAGCCTTCTGGATTACCCACATGCCACATTTTCCTTACAAACCTTCCCATGCACCCCCTAGTTGTTTAGTGTTCTCCTTATGGTGAACTCAGCAACAGAAAATAATAACATAAACGGTTAGCCTGGGTTACAAAATGACAAAACGACATCTTTTGCTTGGAGTGGCCTTTGTTAATCGAAATGACATTGATCAATTTGTACACAATCTGACTGTGGATTGGTGGGATCTAAACTATAAAAACTATATGAAATGACTTCATGCTGCAGACTGAATTACCTGACTCAAATCCACAAATAAACAAATCAATACTTAAACATTATGTTGACCTGGTCATTGGTCTGAACGTAGCCCTTGTCCAGAGGGCTGTCTTCACCATAGCGTGCAAACATGACCAGACCCATGAGACAACCCAGAGCCAGAACTATCTGCTGGCATGGAAACACCACATAGCATGACCTACGACAAAAGATACACACATGAAACAGCAGCCATTTCAAATAAACAAGCAAAAATAAACTTTGAACATGTTAAACTATTTTACTTAAAGAGAACAAGGGAGTATGACATGGTTCACTTTCCATACCTCACTATCAAAATCTAAATTTGGTGCAACCTGGTACTTACATGATAGCCTGTTTCTCTGTGCGTGAGCTGAGGTATCTCTGGACCTGAGCCTGGTTCACCCCATACAATGCCAGCATTAGGAATATGCCCCCCACAGCTAGAGTCCAGAAAGTGTGACGCTCCAGTGGGTCAGGATTAAATCTGAATGAACACATACAGCAAAGACAAAAACAATAAGTGAGCAAAAATCCTAGAACTACACACCAGATGAATGACCTGCAGAAAGCTGGGACCAAAGTAGCAAAGGCTACTATGGGTGGGGGAAAAATTTGAATTTTCGATGCATCACAATTCGGACGTTAACGATTCTGAATAGATTAACAAATGTCAATAGTCGATAATCGATCACACTTGCATCTGAACATGTAGACCAGCTTCTGTTCTTACACAAGAACTTAAACATTAGCACTCACTGAGGTCTGTAACATCTATTTTGAGTTTAACATTCTCGAAGTATCCGTTTTCGCTTTCTTTGCACCTTTTCTCCATTGCGTTTCTCTCAGTCTCGCTTTCGCTTCAAAAAGTTTCTCGCTTTTGACTTTTGGACCTTATTTGATGGGGTGATATGGTCTAGGCAATCATTGGCTGCTGGAGTTAAGCCCCGCCCACCAGCTCATTCTACAGAGGCCGCTACATCAGCGAAAGAACGCCACTCTTTTTACCCCGATTGGTCAGGAATAAACACAGGGAAGATAGTTTTAGCATTTGTCTTTTTAAGTAATGCACAGTTCGTCATATAGGCTTACAGTCCCACTACTAATTTGTTAATCTAGGTGATATTTTAATAACATAATATTAAGACTTAATGTTAATATTTAATAAGCTGGAACAAACCACTTAGCAACAGGCATTCATTACATCATTTAATATAGCTATATCAGTAGATTTATATTTTACATTTTAATTCAGATTTCAAGTTTATTGTTAAGCTGCCAAAACATCATATAGTTTAGCTTAAATGTTGTTTTATACAGGGAGCCATGTATAAATGCAGAAATCTTTTATGTTAGGACATTGTCAGAACAGGACCTTTATTTCACAAAGCGATTGAGCTACGTAACGCTAACTAAAGTGAGGTAAGTTAACACTCTACATAGATTAACCAGTTAGCAATCTGACTCTTAGCCTCATTATTAAAAGGCATAATCGTTAAAACTAGCTGATATGAGAAAACAAACACACAACTTCTCTGTGTTTATGCCCGGCCATTTTCCAATCGGGGTAAGAGTGGCATTCTTTCGCTGACATGGTGGGACTTAACTCCAGCAGCCAATGATTGCCTAGATCCCCCCGTCCCCTTCAAAACGGGTCCAAAAGTCAAAAGCAAGAAACGCAACAAAAAAAAAAAGACACACATAAAGCACAAATGGATACTTCAAGGATAATAAACTCAAAATAGATGATAACAAACAGAAATATTCTGTTTACAAACCAAAAATGTAAATTTGGGTTTATTGGTTCTCAAAACTTAAGGACCTATTTTGACGCCATAGATTTGTTTCATGTAAACATGAACACATGGTAAAGAGGAAAAAAAAAACTAATCGAGATGCATCAATAATCGTTGCCCTCTGAATCGTAATCAAATCGAATCGTGAAGTGCCTAGAAATTCCCACCCCTACTGCGGGTGCTTACTGTTTAACCAAAGCAGAAACCCGTGCCTGCTACACAAACTATAAAAAGGAAACATTGTAATTTTTATTATTTACTCTATTCATTTAGAGCATTCCATTATCTGTGCTAGTTTGAGAAACTGAGCAAATCTGAAAAGCAAAGTTGCCACAAGATATTTAATACATTTGTGATAAACAGTATTTTCTTCTTTTACACCTGATAAGTACAGATGTAGATGAACAACTGTTTCATGCTGTTATGCTGTCATTTCACAGTACATGGTCAATAAACTGAACAAATCTGATATTAGATCCTGTGTGGATACTGTTATTTAAACTAAATACACGTTGAACACAATTTCCAATGTAGGGCAGGATAACAGTACAGTGGCTAATCAGCGGATATTGTAATGTGTATGGTAGAGCCTTTCCCGTGTAAAGGAAAAATGCAACAACAGAAATTCTTTACCACACCGACAATGATAATCTTTTGGCGAAAAAACCAACATTGTCGGCACAATGAATAAAAACAGACGAACGAGAGAGACACAGACTGGAAGAAATATTTTCTTCAGCAAGAAGTGCTGAGGGTTGGAAATGCTACACTCACGATCTACCAGGCAAAAGCAAAGAAAGATTGTTTCGAAGCAGCTTTACAATTCTCTATTCTTATGTAAGCTCAATCCAAAATTGAACAAGCCTAGGGTCACGGAGGGAAAGAAAATCTCCTTAAAGTTATAAGAAAAAAATGTTAGCAGGAACAATAGGGCGGCTTCTATTCTACAAGTAATAATTAAACTTATCTAAATAATATGATTACAGTAATAGTTTGAATAAACAGAAGCTAAATGAATATTTACAGATATTTAATATAATAATATATCAACTTTTAAATGAGAGATAATGTAGATTTATGAAAAGTGTAATTAGAGAGAAAAAAACCTATAACATATAAAAATAATTTAACTGAATAAATTACAGTGGAACCTTGGAATTCAAATGAATCTTCACTCAAACCATTAAGACATCAAATTTGCCCAAAATGTTTGAACAAAAATTCAGACTTTTTAGAACATTTATTGATTGTAATTATTGTATCACATTCCTTTTATACATATTTCAGCTGTATTAATTATTTTAATTATGAACTATATGACTATAGGGGAAAAAAATTAATAATTTGGGGTCAGGATAAATTAATCCCATTTACATTGCATCTTATGAGGAACAAATCAGGGTTCAAACGGCCTTCTGAAACCAAAACGTTTTAAATTTGAGGTAGCACTGTATTGAAAGAAAAAAAAATGCATATCAGCATTATTTTGTCCAACATTAAAAGTCAGTTTAGGATCTTGTGTCCTCATAGAGAAAATTTGATGGCATGGAATTCTCAGTCAACTGGAGGATCTAGGGAGTTACTGAATGACATGGTACACAACTTCACATAGACAAGGTGAAAAAGCAAAGAGTGGCTAAGCAAACAGTGAGACAGGTAAAACAGACAGGTACTAATAAAGTTGTGGGCGTTATACCCATTCATATACCACCATACGTGTCATACCTGAAACATCAGCTGTAACCCTTCACGCAAATCAGTATATACTACTGTTTGCCACTAGAAGCACTAGAATGCCATTCTGGGTACAGCTTGACAGTTAGACATGTATCAAATTATAGAATAGTGTATCAGTCTTACAGGGTTCATACACTTCATCCACTTTCAAATTCAAGGACTTTTCAAATACCAAAAAGATAAAAGTAAAAAAAATAAGTATTCCAGTACTGAATATCCTGAAAAAGTACTACAAAAAACCTGCATATGATAAGTGCTAATCATTTTCAGAGGCATCGTTTTAGAAAGACAGCACACATACAATTAGATGTAGTGCATTTGTTCTGACCTTCCTTATTAGATTGCTGATGTTTACTTTGAGTACCTCACCAACAGAGTGAATATAGCCAACAATTACACGCTGTGCTACCAAAGACTCATTGTGTAGATTCTCAACCTCCCAAGTTCCTTGTTGATAGAAAACACATGTTCCTACCCAGAATATTTGGAGTCATCAGCCATACGCCAACGATACAGAATATCCACCCTGTCACTTAACTGAAAGTCTTGAATATCAGATGGGTTTCTAGCTGCGTCAATGAACTCACCAAACTGTCGTAGAATGTCATCACATTTACCTGGATTCACTTTCTTCAGCTAGAACTAAGTAAAGTGCTGCATTAGACCTGTCAGCATACGATGTATATCCTAAGACAAAAACGTAATCGTTGGTCAAACTATATTCTCTAACCACCTATCATGACAAAATTTGAGCGGGAACTTCATTTCGGTGGCTCTGCATGCCCTGGAATAGTCTTCTCTCTTTGCTGGACTGTCTTTGTCTTTGAGTAACCAGTACAAGGTGGATAGCAGATCATTTAGTTTTCCAGTCTACGTTAAGAAATCCCATTCTGAACGCGGCCTTCCAATGTTCAACAGCACAGAATTACAGTCTGTTTTGAACTGGTCTTGCAATAAATCAACAAATTTCCAGTTCATGTTTGGGCCATCCATCAACTTGCCACAGGTGACGCACGTTTGGTTTCTTGTGAGCTTTCATCATAAAGGAGAACATACCTGCTGAATTTCAACACTTGTTAAGCGATCTCGCTAACAGGAAACATTTCATAACACTATTTTCCATGACTTTTAAGTACATTTTCCAATCTTGTTATTTTTCAAGGACTATTCAGTACTGGACTTTAACGTTTTGGCATGCGAGCCCTGGTCTTTAGAGGTGAGATAGGCTCTATGGTATTATGATAAAGATTGGAAAACAGAGATGCAAAAGAAGAACCTTCTGCATGATAAAGGAGCTTCGTCTTCAGAGATAATACTGTTAAACGAATAGAATCTTTAAAAGCACAGTCCAGCGCTAGGTGCTAGGCTAGGCTAACAAATAGACAGGTAGTAAACAAAGAAGCTAATACACAATGCTAATACACAAGACAAAAGCAAACCCATTTCCAAATTCCAATTACATTCAGCCTATTTCCCCCTTTGTAAAATACATTTCCTCATTACAAATACTTCACGCAATAATTTCACAGAGCAGGACAAATTCTGAACTCTGAGATATTTCTCCAGCAGCATTCAAAGCATTTGAATCCGCATTATTGTGTGTTTTTAATGCATGCCTTTGGAAACATGGTTGGCAAAAATAAGGAAATAATCAGAACCGCGACATAAGAGACAAAGAGCACTGCAATGCAATTACCTTGCCACACCGTCCATAAGGCATCAACACAGAAACAAATGACACATTGGCTGAACATAAGTTGTTACTGTAGCCAAAATATTTGCTTTCTACAAGAAGTGTCATCTAGAGATCATTATGTGTCAATGACAGCAGCTGTTATCTGAAGAGTCAGCTCTATAAGTAGGTCAAAGTGGTGAATTGACCAGTGCTTTGCACTTTCAGGTATATGTAGATCAACTCCTGTTAAGCCAGTCTCCTTTTAAGGTAATATCCTACTTGGTCTAACTGCCATACATTGTGTTAGGCTTCTACTTCTAGTAGAAATAAACTATTTTGAAGGGGATTTGACTCACTCAAAGCCAGAGATGCGGCTACCATTCTGGGCTTTCCTCCACACCTCTGCTATGCCACCTGCCTGGTGGGCACCCACCACTATCACAGCCAGCTGCCCGGCAAACATCACAACAGTTTGGAAGACATCAGTCCAGATTACTGCTTTCAGGCCACCCTAGCAAAAAAAGAGAGATTCAAATTACAAACAAGTGATTGTTAAAACAAAGTCTGTGACAAACTTGTAATCTGTTAACTCCAACCTCTCTTCTGTTATCACTTATAAAAGGGCACAAAAGCATTTGCCTAAAGCATTTAATCATATTAAATCAATTTAATCAATTGTTTTCTGTTTATTTAATTTATCCTTAATATATGTTATTTACTAAGGATTATTTTTATTCAAATATAAAAAAACAGTGTTTCTTACATTTACTTTGACCTTTATTATTATTGCAGACAGTATGAACCCGAGATATTTCATGTTTGTCTGCTCACCTGTATTTCAGTTAACAAACATCCGTTCCTGCGTTTTCACCTCATTACTAGCCCCAAATTGCCCGTCCCAATTTTCTTAGAATGTGTTGCATGCCTGAAATATAAGAATTAGGAATTGAATTGGTTCGTGATTAAGTCAATGTAAATGTAAGGAACACTGCAGATTATTTCCCATACCTTCCCAACATTTTTGATTTAGGGTTGTATTGTATTTTTTTTTTTAAATAAATGCATATTATAAACAATTGTACAATTCACATTTTGATATTACAGCAACATATTTTACCTTCTGTGACAAATACAGTGTAGCCTTACTGTTAATGTATGCTTTGTTTATGCTAGTCTATCTCATGCTGGTCAGGGTGCTGACCTTTTGGAACCTTTGAAACTCACTGAAAAGCAAACCATGGATGAGCCAGTCAGAAGACGCCAGTGGGCCAGATTTGCACAACACAGGGTGAGTCAAAAGTCACAGGACATTTTTTTTTTTTTCCAGAAACAAAGGAAATATGGCCAAAACTAAATACCCCAGCAAGTACGGGGTGGGGGTTGCACTATTTTCAGGCCATGTCTGGAACAACCTGAAAGCTGCCATACTGGATCAAAGTCAAGTTTTTCCCAGTGGGAAGGTGGTCATGTAGCACATTACAGACAAGAATCGTGTCTGAAATCGACTGCAGCAATCAGATTTGCAATATGTCTTGTTATAAACACCTTGTTTGTCACAGGTAACTGAAGATGGAATTGACAATTCTGATGTCCAGGAAATGTGGCTGCCACAGACTTCAACAACCGACACCCAGATCACCAACAAGACCACCTATTTCACAAAGCACTGTTGCATGTTGTTGTTCTCAAGAAACCGAGACTGTGGACAACAAGCCACGTAGTGGTCATTTGAAGGGCATTATAATAAAATCTAGCAAAAAGTACAAGACAGCAGCTATCATGCTTTTGCTCCCACCACTGTGTAAGAAATTCAAGCCGAGAGGACAAGAATTGCAGGTGATGTCAAACACACAGTGATATAGGGTTGGTCTAGTAATCTACAGGAGTCTATATCACTGAGCTTTGTTGCTTCACTTCAACATATTGAGATACATAATCTTGGGGCTCTCGATACTGGCTCACAATATGACTAGGGGGTACCCTACCCACTTCTGATTATCTTTTATATATTCTTCAAAAAGAGCAGTACTTACACTAAAGTACCCCAGTTATACACCATCTCCCAAAAGTGTGTACATCCTTCACTATTTTATCTTTTCATGGGACAACACTGAATATATGACACTTTGATACAATGTAAAATGAGTCAGTCTACAGCTTAACAGTGTAAATTTGTTGTGCCCTTCCAAAATAACTCCCAACACAGCCATTAATGTCTAAACCGCTGGCCCATAAAAAAATAATAAAAAATCACATTAATGTGAGGTGTGTACTCAGTTTTGTAAGATGCAAAATGGTAGTTAAATAAGTGCAAGTTTAAAAGTGTACTTGGGCAGTGGTGAGGCGATTTGCTAGCCCACCACCATTGTGACGCAGCCTGTGTGTAGCCTGCAACAGCAAGCCTTATCCATCACTGAGATCGGATACATGATTGCCTGTGCTCTGTGAATTCCAGTATAGGCTCCGGACACCCCTACAACCCTATTCAGTATAAAATGAGGGAAAAAACCCAAATCCCGAAACCAAAAACAATCAATCTTAGAATCAATTGATTAGCTCTGTATGACAATTTGAAAGTGCCGTATCACCACTGCAGGTCAGATGGACAGCAGAAGAATAGCAACTTGAATAGTTGAAGACTTGAATAATAAGAACTACATTTTTTAAATGTACTGTACGTTGTAGAACGTAACTGGCACAAATACCCCGATTTTTAAAGACATTTGTAAGGAAGTGAGAGAGACAAATGGCCAAACTTACCAAAGCTGTATAGAGTGTGCACACTAGTCCCATTGCAAGGACTGCCCCCCATAGGTCAAACCCAGTTACTGAAACAGGAATAGTAGATGATTAGTGGTAGATAAATCACACCATGCCTAACTCACATGCTTCAGGTTACATATTCACTTCAAAAGTTCAAGGTTCTTTTGTATGGACGTTCACTGTGTTAATAATAAATGTGAAGGTATTAGTAGGGTTTCAAATCAGTTAAGTAATATTGTTATATATAATAATTATAATATAATGTCCGTTCATATATGTGTATATATACACACACACACATGGGTTTTTGTCACTGTTATGCATTAAAAGTATACTATAATCTACTTAACCTTCATATTGCCTTGCCAAATACATTAGCTGTTGTAGAACAGTAGGTGTAACAGCTCAGCCTGGTGCAAAACATTTAATTAAGGCCAAAAGCAGCAAATCAGAGAAGCAAGCAAAGGGGAAAATGCAAGGTAGCCACCACAAATAGATGCACTAATGTCTCATAATTTCTCACATGACACAGTGCTTGCATTGTAAATTCAACAGAACACATGTTGCACATAAGGATGATTTCCAATTCCAAAAATGCTTGTGTGTGGGTCGGTATTTGTGAAATAGATATAGAGAGATACAGAGAAAGCAAATGCGAACACCTGTGGTAAGGAGGGGCTTAGTGAATCAATGCACCGCATGTAGTTTTACAGTTGAATGGTTTTACTGTTATCTTAAATAGTAAAACAATAAAAAAAAAATCAACATGTACTAGTCAATGGTAATATACAATAAATCAGTGTATGGGAAACTTCAGTATCTTGAGCATTTAGACAATACTCTACAGTATTCCATATGGCATTTCTATATACAGTAATATGCATGGCATATATGTACATACAGCACTGTACAAAAGTCTTAGCCCTCCCTCCATTAGATTGTTTGGTTTTTCTTTTTAGCAATGGTAATAATGAGCATATGGTACATACATACATACGTATTTTTTTAATTATTGCTGGTAGTACTACCACCAATTTCATCACTTTATTGTTGTTCACCACCCTTTGTCTAACAAAATGCACAATCTCTTAATTAACTATTTAAGGAATATAATACTAACAGAAATGACCTAGTTTTTTTTTCGGTCAAGCATAAGCATACACAAGTCCACTACATATATCACGTACCCCTAAACTCTCTCTTTTGCTGTCACAGTGGTTTATTTGACTAAACCTGAGTGAGATATGAAAAATGTGTTATAGACTAACACGTAAAAATATTTTTCTATTGAGAGATTGAGAGATATTTATCTTACCACTGAAGGGCCACAATGGCCGTGCATCATATTAAAAGTAATGGATCTTTTCTTTTTAAAATCAACAATATTAAAAATTGATTTTCTAGATGTATTCTTTTATTTCCCCCATTCTATCTCCATAAAATAATAGTCACTTTTGAAAGTAAAACATGATCTTTCACATTTGCAAGTACTTTTTCTGAGGAGGAAAGACTAACGGCACTTTTTCAAAATATTTCCTCCACCTTTTGTGTTGCACTATTTTGGACATGAAATCTCAGAACTTACATCCAATTATTAATTAATATTCATACATTTATGTAGGAATAGTAATTACCCCTAATTGAAAATTTAATGGCTCTTAAATTAAATATTTGTTATTTTATTCTAAGTAGTGCTTCAAGTAGGGAATATGCATCAGCTGAGGCCGCGCCATGCAGCAGCTTGAATGAACTGCACAAACTTTAAGTGCACCTCTTCTGTACTTCAGCCATTCTGTTTCTCACTCCGACAGCCAAACACATTGCGCAGTCTCGTGTATTTCTCAGCATCTTGTTGAAGTGTCTTCGTTTATTATCGATTTACCCACTGAATATTTTTTGCCATTCCAGCATACTTTCACTCCTGGGTATATAACATACTGACAAAGACTGGGCCGCAAAATTTTTAACTTGTGTTCATCAGTTTAGAATCCTCTTTTCCAGTGCAGTGATCTCCATGTCCATGTTTATGAGCTTTGTGAGTTTGTAAGCAGTTTTTCCTGCTCTTCTTGGCTGCTGCCCCTCTAAAAAGACCATTCCTGATACGGCTTCTTCAAGCTACAGAAAGGTCAAGACTTAAGACTTTTGCACAGTACTGTACTTTAAATATTGTTTTCGGAAAATATCCAAATTGCATAACATGTAATTTCACAGAACATTGTGACCTTTAAGCAACACATACCTGTGCTATCAACTTTCTGTAATAACAAGGCACCGTAGCAGTATTTCATACTAGTATTTATTTAAGCGTTGTTTTTGTGTATAAGACTTATTCACCTGCATTTAGTGCGAGGGCAGGAGCATACAGCACAACTCCCATGTAGATTACCTACAGTGACAAAAATGAAACGCAATCCAGAGAAAACAGTAAGGTTGCTTTAACAAGAGCTAACGTTGCAAAACATAATAAAACAAATAGTACCATTACAGCATCACCATATCATGTCCTTCCCAAAATATAGAATCAAAGAAAAGCAAACACTTTTCTGTTCAAAACACTACACCCTGTTGTCTTGTACCCTGCCTGAGCTCGATTACCCTAATACCCACTCTCCTGCTGACCTGCGCTCACACTGTGCTTAACGTTCTGAGACAGAGCATGTTTATGTAATCACAATACTGTGGTGGAAAAAGCCATGATTTCACAGCACAACAAACTTCATGTTTGATTGAACATGATTTTCAGCTACTCAAGGTGCACATAATAATATTCTTATGTAGTCAGCTGACTTGACATTATTCATGTTCCATGCTGTAAACTATACACTTTACACACATACTGAACCCAAAGTCCAACTGAACCAGATGTGAGATCATATCTGCATGTGGGTTTGAGCACTGTTCTGTCTACCATGACTGGGCCCAGTACAGAGTGATTACACAAACCAGACTGTGGAGGTCAAATGTGCTCAGGCAAGACAGATAGCGCCTAATGTGAGTACGTCCTTGGGTTTTCACAAACCAAACAATTTTAAGTAAAGAAAAATACTCTCTGAACGTGATCTTCCAAAATGTCCTATGTTTTTGCAGCTCTTATATGTTCAGATAACAGAGTGCTGCACATTCTAGACAACAGGCACAGACAAAAGTACACTCACCATCTGAAAGATGAAGGTCATGGTGCCACATATCCTCACAGTTTTATTAAAGCGAAGCTCCAGATACTGAGAAAAGAAAACAAGAACAGCATTAAATACTTTAAATACACCATTACGTTACATTTCACAGAATGAGACCCTGAACCCTGAGAGGTTAAATGAAAAAAAATAATACCAATACTATGTGATTGTCGTGCGTATTTCTTGCAAAATAAAAGTGACCAGAAATCTATTTTATTAATTTAATCAATTGTACTCCATGGTCCATCATGGAATTATAATAGTAAATAATTAAATGCTTTCTAAATAAATCATCCATGTTTCAAAACATTCTCTATCATGATTCTTTATGGTTAGCTTTTTAGGAGAGCACTGCACGATCTGGACTTTACAGCAAAAGTGAATCTGCACAGAGGAACGAACTAAGATTGCCATGTCTCCCTGCCATCTGTCATGGATGGGGCTGCTCTTGCCGTGGTGATCCCCATCTGAAGTGTCCTCCCTCAGACATGCAAATGTGTCAGAAATTGTAACACATCTCTGTTGTACCAAGTAAGCATATTTGACAGCTTCACTTCCAGCATTTTGATACAAGAAAAATGTAAACTGACAAAAAGCAGTATAATATCGCCCTTACAAAATTAATAAATAAATAACTTGGGTAGCTAAACACAGCATGCAGCACATTTGAGTTTAATTATGCAGGCCACCTTAGTTAATCAGTCAAGAGTTCAAAAAGGGAATAGACTGGACTAATGGGAATTCTGGGAATTCATTTGCTATAAAAACTAACTAAACTAAGTATATAACCAAAAGACAGGACATGTAGTAGTTCTCAACTGCATTATTGGCTGAGCTGCAACAAGTCAAAACAGACCACAATCAATGATATAGACATAATATTAACTGATACAGTACAGAGAAAGGGTTGCATTTCCAGGTCTAACTGACTGCTGGTTAAGAACAACTGCGTTACATAATTACATGCTGGGTGTGATACTATCCTGTGTGATTTCTATATATTTACTTATGGAGGTACTCCATAAGTATTTTACAATGGGAAACCTAATAATAAACATAAATACACATTCTGAATTCTGAGTTTCCATATTCATGACAGTTCTCTCCTCCACTCTTCCATGCTGAATTAGGATCCTGACATTACAAGATGTATGGAGTCACGTGGTGGGTGTGCCGAGTGCTAGGAAATGTAATGAAGAATAGTTGTTGTTGCAACAATGATAGTTTGTGTTTTGCACTTTCAATACATTATTCAATAAATTACACAAAATATTTCGTACATTATTATAAAATAAGCTTCATTTAAAAGATTTTGCCAAAATCAAATGTAATGTAACGTATACTCTGTGATATAAACAATAAATACTGAAATTACATACATACTGTAGTTACAGTAGCATACTGTTTATGTAAGAGGCATAT
>JAUZST010006782.1:0-14616 GCA_034779995.1 Parotocinclus haroldoi
GCCAATCCCAAGTTGAGCAAGCCTAGGGCAACAGTGGAAAGGAAAAACTCCCTAAAGTGGTAGGAAGAAACCTTGGGTGGACCAAGACTCAACAGGGGACCCATTTTCCAAAGGTGGCCTAGATGTTAATTATATTAATACTTAAAAGTATATTAAATTATAGAAGAACTAGGTAAATAATATTTAATAATCAATAACAAATTAATAATAAAATTTAAATTAGGAATAAAATAAATACACTAAACTATGTCTATGTCAGCAGAATCCTCAGGAGTCAGTGTATGAGATTTGTTGCTTTACAACTCCATACATATTAGAAAGCACAAGTGCTAGAACAGTTTCAAATGATGGGGTCTTGTATGCAGTTTTAGCTCTGTTTTGTTCATTTCGACCAGACACATTTACAGAAAAGTTAAGCTTCTGTTGACGGTTTAGCTGTTTTCATCATTGTTAGTCATCGCAGGAAATAGACTTGCTTATCCATATAGTTTTGAAAATTACATTACAGTAGGGTGGTATGACGATAGGTATGGTGGTATTGGTGGTGTATTTGAACAATGTGCTGCACCAAATGTCTGCTTGGTTTTACCTACTTCCAGCAGCGCCAGAGCAGTCAAAAGACAGCTGAGTCCTCAGGAAAGAACCCTGTTATTGACAAATAATGGTTTCTAGATGACATAGATTATAAGATCATCTTGTGTTCGTCCAATGACTCCTTTGCATGTTTATAGCCGGTGTGCTGAGTTTATTAAATTAAAACTTTTTTTTTTTTTTTTTCCTCTTCCATCTTTCAGCGTGATGTTCTGATTTACTTAAAAATGACAACTATGTTTTAAAGGCATACTTTATAAACATTCTCTCACCGGAGTTGCAAAAAATAAACGCAGACATTTTATTTTACAAAGAAAGTGGGTCGAATGCAAGTCCAATTGTAATTGAATCAGTTCTTACATATTATAAATGCTATTCTGTTACGTTTCCTCTCGTTTTATCACATTTTTACATCAAATTAATGTTATTTATTTATTATAGTTTTTAATATCCCACTAATGCCATTGTGAACAGATTGCTTATAACAGCCTCTCATCAGTGTCTTCATAACCCTACAAATCACCTGCAAATTGCCCTGAAAGGATATTATAGTAAATATCATTTCAATACATGGTGTAATGTTGTTCTGACCCTGATGCAGCAAAACAGACAAAACTGCCACTGCCGTGTTTCACAGATGGGATAACATTCTTATTCTAGAATGCAGTATTTTTCATTTAAACAGAATCTGTCCACAAACTGTTTTTTTTTGTTCCAGTAGCCATCTGATTGTCTATCTGCGACATAGCAGTGTTCTTTTTGGAGGGCACTCATTACTCATTGTAAACCCGCCATGCACACCATTATTGTTCAGTGTTCTCCTGATGGTGAACTCATGAGCATAAATATACGTCATTGTGAAAGATGCCTTTAGTTGCTTAGAAATTACCCCCGCTTTC
This sequence comes from Parotocinclus haroldoi, assembly GCA_034779995.1. NCBI lineage: Eukaryota > Metazoa > Chordata > Actinopteri > Siluriformes > Loricariidae > Parotocinclus > Parotocinclus haroldoi. Next base: position 1,491 of record JAUZST010006782.1, read on the forward strand.
TTTGTGACCTTGTATATCTTGCTCTTGGAGCGATCTTTGTTAGTTCCAAGTAACAATGATCTTTACTCCTTTAAACTATTTTTTTTTACATAATTTGACTGACTGTCTCTGGATTGGTGAGCCCAAACTCTTTAGATATGGTTTTAATTAGAGATTCACAAAACTCAGCCAATGACTGGATTCGTCTCGTATAGTTGATACTGTTCTGGTAACGTTTAGTCTGCACTTGTGATGTTGACAACAGAAACAGCACAGTGCTCTTACTAATGTTCAGTTCATGTGTTCAGGAGCTTTAAACAGCTCACATGTTTGTTTACCCGAACACATGCAGCTTGATTGTTTATTTATTTTTGGGTTCTGGTTTGTCTGTGTAATTAGTTTTATGCGTATAAGTCTTTTTTATTAGTTGATAAAAGCTCGCAGTGTGTGCTTATCAGTGTTGGGGAAGTTACTCAAAAACAGTAATATATTACTGGTTACTCATTACTTAAATCAAATTGTACTGGCATTACTTTATTCATTACTTTCTGAAAAATGTAATCTCATTCCTCATTACTTTACTTTTAAGTTACATCCTAAAATATATGTGAATTAAACTATACTCGAATTAAACCCTCATACAAATCTGGAAAGTACAAAAAAATGTATGCTTTATTTTGGTTAATTAAGGAATCAAATTTAGCAGCAGGTGCAGTATTAAACATTTATCAAATAAATTGAACTATTCTTAGTTCTCTGCACAAGTGTACATTTTTAAACAACCTAACACTGTAGTCCAATTTAAAAAAAATCTTTTGACTTGGACTTGGAATACACTGTATTTGCTCAGTGTTACCAAATCCTGAGTAAGGAAAGTTACTATAGGTTTACCTAAAAGTCACTAGAAGTCACTAAATGACATCATTGCCTAGTTTGCATAAGGGTACATTTGCGTTTGAGAAAGGAATAACATTGTGGGAGAGAAAACAATTAAGTAAAAACACCCTAAACATGTTCAGAACTACAAATGTATAATTATTGTATTGATTCTTGGTTTGTTATTGGTGTGGATCTGCTGCTCTGATTGCAGTTACTGTACTGTGAGAGTAGTGAGGGCTTTGGGACGGGGAGGGGGAGGAGCTCGTCCAGGACAGTAATTGCAGAACAATATGGGTATTCACGTCCGAGTCTCCAACAACACCAGAAAAAGTCGCTAGATTTGTCGCTAATCGCTTAAAAAAAAAAAAAAAAAAAAAGTCGCCATTGGGGTCTGAAAAGTCGCTAAGTTGGCAATACTCTGCACACGTCACAGTCACGTGACCAACTGACAAGGCAGCTGTTTGTAGGTGCATAAAGGAAGTTTGTACGTGGATAAATTACACAGAAGACTGCTTATGCTTTTTTTTAAAAAAACAATATCTTTAATAGAAAAACGTGAGTAACACAGGCAACGTAAGTTTTTATTAAGTTAATAATTGTAATGGGATTGTAATGTAATTGTAACTGTACTGCGTTACAGAAAAAGTAATCGGATTACTGTAACGTGTTACTTTGTACTGCGTTACCCCAAGACTGGCGCTTATTAATAATGTTGTTTTATTTCTGCCTTAGATTTAGCACAAGTGTTTAGTGCATTGTGGCTTACAGTAGTAACGTATGACTTAACGTCTGTGTAAAAGTGTGACCCGAGTAAGTGTGCCCTGTTTTCAGGCAATTTTCAATTATGCAGGAACGTAGACATTTGTAATGCGGTCACAAACTTTGCAGCATGACTATGTTAGAAGTTTAGTAACAGACTTTGATTTTGACAATGGCTAAAGAGCTACAGGCAGGCTTCTTGACAAGTATTTAGGTGCATAAAGGCTAACAATGAGCCAGGTAAACAGGAGTCTAGTCTGGCCTTATAGTCAGACAACAGAAGCACAAGGCTCGGAAGTATTTAATTGTAATTTCAGAAGTAGTGTGTCGCAGCACACAGCTCATTGCACCCTGCTGAGTATGTGACTGTGTAGCTAACCAACCATACAAATTCCCAGTCCACAACTGAAAGCACCTAATTTATGCTAGCAAATGTGAGAACTGGACCTTGGTGACCTGGTTTAATGAGTTTTGTTTTCTTTTATATCACATACTTTTCTGCCTTTCTGTGGGTGGTGATGGCACCAGGATACACTGTGGGTTATAAACAGTGATGTGGATGTCAGTTTGACACGTACCTAAACATCACTGCTGACCCACGTGCTCATAATAAAATATTCCTGAAGTATGTTTTCCCCTATTTATTTATTTAAGCCCTCTTTAAGGCCACCTGTGATGTACATACTGGATGTTACAGAGGCTAAACTCATTTGGTCATTCATTCTTTCATTCGATTTTCAGAACACACAGATGAAGTCTAGAGGCTAAGCATTGTGCCTCTTATCAGGGGGATTACAGTGCTCACGTTTTGCACGCGTTTATCTTATTAAAGTTCAAGTAGAATTTTACTTAAGTAAAATATGATTTTAATATGATGAGTACTGCTTTACTGAAGTATTCCTTGGATCTGTCTCAATACACAGTCAGTGTTTTTGCTGCACAATTTCTACACTGCTCACAATAATTTGTTAAAAACTAATGAACTATCCCCTAGTTTATGTGAGCCGTGAACATAGGGAAGCTCTTTCTGTTTGCCAGTGGACAGGTTAATGAAACAGTTTGTGAAGTTACTGATTGTTCATGGCCAGTGCACGTCTCAGCCTTTAGCATCGGCCAAATCAAATCAGAGATGTACGTCTCTGGGTTCCAATCTTGCTGTTTTTTATCAGGATTATAATCTTTCTAACAGTTTTTCTTTTGGATGAAATTCTTTTTCACAATGAAATCTGACTCAGTTTGTCGCTCTGCTCCGATGGGTAGTTGTTATACTGTTTATCACATGTAACTGGACATACATTATTTGATTAAAGCAAGCAGTATACTGTATTTCAGTCAACATTTTATGTAAAATTCACGAAATGCAATAATAAACGCATCAAATACAGAACTTCAGTACATTTGCATTTATGCCATTTAGCATGATAAGATGCTCTTATCCAGAGCGACTTACAATTAATAGAGTCTTGCAATGCAAGAGTTGTGAGTTAAGGGCCTTGCTCAGGGACCCAGTTGCGGCAGAGGTGTAATTTGAACCCTGGACCTTCTGGTCTACAGTCCATTATCGTCACCACTAGGCCACCACAGTCCCAAAAGTCAGTAAATAAAGGAAATGCAGAAGTTACTATTTACTAGTAATGATTAATATGATTAATATTCAAAATAAGTAATTTACATAGTCATATGCATATCAATGACTAAGACGATCATTTTTACATCTTACAATAATGCAGTTCATCAGTTCACTTATTTTCATACCTATTGAATATAATTCAGAATAACAGGTGAGCTGGGCCTAACTGGCAGCATTCGAATCAGTCCATGAAGCAGTCCATTACACTTGACAGGGCACAAACAAACACACACCTTCGTGCACACCTTAGAGACACACATTTCCCTAACCAGAGTTCCTAGAGGAACCCCACACCTAAAAATGGGATCTTTGAAGCTGTAAGGTGACAGCACTAACCACTTGCACTTTAGTGCTGCCGTCATGCACTTCATACATATCAAGGTGTCAAGTATACTCACTGGAAAAAATAGCCAGATAGATTGGATAGGATTGCTCTAAAACTATTATATTAAATGTCTGCATGCAGTTCTGTCTTCTGACAAGAACAAGAACCCTGTACTGCTACAGACTGAAACCTTATCATCTTTAGTTCTGTTTTGGCCAAGGGGTCTCCTTATAATGTGGAGGCCACATGGTGAGCACTTCAATCCTGCCTCGCTGTGGAGCGACTATCCTACACACTATCCTAACTACTGGTGTGATGATTACATACAGCAAGAATTCCTCAGAAATGCCCGGAATGTTTTGCGTGCACTGTGCAGTGAGGAATGTTCTATAGCATTAACGTTAACTAAAGAATAATTTCCTTACAAATAGCAAAAAAAAAATTTCTGATCTCGCTCTCCGTAGAAGGTTTTTAATTAATGCATAATCTAGGGGAATAAGGTAAAAAGAGAAATTAAACAAATTGTTATGTTTTGTTTTGCTCTTCTCAAACCAGGAGCACCAGTTTTGCTTGGTAAAAAACTGACCATAGAGCCCTGAATCATAAACGCACATATTTTAATTGATGTTGGTATTTGCAGTTGCAATTCTTATGTACCTATGTCTAGGACTATCATTTTAGACTCAAGTCAAATTCAGTGGCAAAACATGTACTTGCATTTAATGACATCTGGCTGCCAAAATCAATTTTCCGTTTCAGTCTGTTAACAGGTCAGGGTAGGTTTCCTTATTACGAGCGTTTACCTTTGTAATGAAATAAATCTTCGTAGTTAAAACAGCAGTAATGTGCAAGCATTACACTTGTTTATCCAACCAAGGAGGTTTGATCCCTTTTTGGAGCCTTTGGATGGTTTCTCTCTCTTGACATTTAGGGAGCTTTTCTTGGCAGTGTCACTTTAGGCTTAGTCAGTTATGGCCGTGGACCTAGATAGCTGTAAAGCTGCTTTGAGGCAGTGCACTGTTCTAATAGGTGCCATATAAACTTGAACTGAATTGACACGACTTAATCCTAACATGCCTCTTACGTTGTGACAGCGTCTGTGTTACTTACATCTCTTAGCAACCATAGGGCAGCGAAAAGAATAGATACGTCTGTGACAAAGATTTATTGCTGAATAAGTGTTACGTGTATTAAAAAGTGCAGCATCGCATAATATAAAGGGGTGCATTGCTTCTCTTTTATCTAATAGCAGCACTCCTCTAAAATGCCGAGAAAAGATTTGTAAAGGTGAGTTTAGATAATGTTACAAGATGTGCAACTTGTGCACACCGGTCTTTTAATTAATCCTCATTTAGCAGTGTGATTAATATGTGAGAAGTCCCCATGATAGGAACTCCCATTGCTCTTAAAACAACTTCAGTGCTTTGTAGCATGGTATCCACAAGATGTTGGTAATATTCCTTTGAGATTCTGTTCCCCGTTGACATGATTGCATCACACAATTCCTGCAAATCTTTCGGGTACACTTTCATTCTGCAAATCTTTCGGGTACACTTTCATTCTGCAAATCTCCTGGCGTACCACATTCAACAAAGCTGTTCTGCTTTACTTTACTTTTACTGCTTTACTTTATACGGTGAATGAGAGAAATGAGGAACTTTGTCGGGTTAAGGAGAACAGTTTGAGAGGATTGTTGCTTAGGGGATTATCCTGGAAGTAGACAGGCATCTTGTGGCTGTGAAGGGATTCACATGGTCAGCAACAATACTTAAATACCCTGATGATAAAAATTAAGGGCTTTTTCGTCGATTTCTGTAAGCAGTGTAGGTTGTATTCTGATATCTACGCATCTCAACAAAAAAATGAGTGGTCCTTAGACAGATCCATTTACTGGCTATTTTTCTTCATTGTACCCTGTGAGTAAATGCTACAATCTGCTGTGTGTGAAAGTTCACAGTAGATAAAGAATGTCTGTATAACCAACAATCACATCCCACTATTGCTAGTTGATGTGGGCTTTACCTGAAGCTACCTGATGCATATTTCCTTGATCTTATGCATGAATAAATGAGTAGGTGTACAGACGTTCCTAAAAAAGTGCTCAGTGAGTGTAAATAAATTCAGCAGAAATACTGAATTCACCAGATGAACTTGATCATTTAAATCTGATGTAACATGCCATGCACGTTCTCAACACAATGAAGTCCTGCATATTAATACTATGCTGCACCCAAATGCAATCCCTTCCTTGATCACCTCAGTGATGGTGTAATCACTGAGAAATACAGGCTGCCAGGGCTAAAATAATGATGCTGCTGGATGTGGAAATGGAGAGAGCCAACTGTCTCCAGCACTCCAATATTATGCCACAGTTTACAGTAAACTATTGGAGATGATCATGGATGGGTTTTTTGTTTGTGTCCGTGTCCGTGTCCGTGTTTGTGTCTGTGTGCGCACGTGTGTGTGTCTGCCTGCGTGCGTCTGTGTGTGCACGTGCTTCTCTGAGTGCACGTGTGTGTGCGTGTCTGTGTGTGCACATGCGTGTGTGTGTGCGCATGTGCGTGTGTCTCTGTGTGCGTGTGTGTGTGTGTGTGTGTGCACATGTGCATGCGTGTGTCTGTGTGTGTGGGATAATATATGTTTAGTTACTCTTGAGTATTTATTCAGTATCAAGAAACTTGATACTTGAACTTATTGTACTCATGCACTTCTATCATCTCACTAGTACTCATTTTACTACTGATCCTTTCTACATATTTTATGATTTTAGATAGATGGAGGGATGGATACATGGATAGATAGGTGGATGGATGGATAGATGGATAGATAGATAGATGGATACATGGATGGATAGATAGGTGGATGGATGGATGGATGGATACATAGGTGGATGGATGGATACATGGATAGATGGATAGATGGATAGATGGATACATGGATACATGGATAGATGGATACATGGATACATGGATAGATGGATACATGGATACATGGATAGATGGATAGATGGATACATGGATACATGGATACATGGATACATGGATAGATGGATACATGGATAGATGGATACATGGATAGATGGATAGATGGATAGATGGATACATGGATACATGGATACATGGATACATGGATAGATGGATACATGGATACATGGATACATGGATAGATGGATAGATGGATGGATAGGTGGATGGATAGATGGATACATGGATAGATGGATAGATAGGTGGATGGATAGATGGATACAGATGAGTATGTTGCCATGTTCCTTGTTTGTATTGTATGTCAGTTATTTGACTACATATAGTGTAGTAAGTAATATTTATAAGCTGCTAGGTAATCAGTAATCATATTTTAATCATAAAATCTGGTGTAAGAACTACAAAATGTTAATACCCGCTTGCATTTTGGGATCATTTGGTGCATACATTTGCTTTACCTCAAGTGGACCTGCTGCAGCCAACAGTAAGTGATCTTCTCTTTTCCAATAGCTCAGACATACGGTTCAGAAGTTCTGTCAGGAAAAGCTGGCTCCCTATGCTGATGAAATAGACAAGGCAAACGAGTTCTCCCGCTTGAGGGTAAGTGCCTTCATAGGTCCTCTGTACACTGGGTGCAGATTTTAAGCATTTTTAACTTGTAATTAAGGATTGCATTTCAGACATCTCTCCTTTTGTTTAGGAGTTTTGGAAAGAGGCAGGGGAACTTGGACTGCTTGGGATCACAGCTCCAGGCAAAAACTTTTCTGTACCCTTTTTTGATTATTATGTACAGGACAGAGTTTGAATATACTTAGTATTGGTTATTGCATAGATATTGCAAATGCAAACATGTTTGTACAATGTAACTGACAATTGAACCTGATTATGTAACGACCAAAGAACGGGTGCTTTTCACAGCAATGTTTTCTAAACACAGTTGAATATGGCGGCACGGGTTTGGGCTATCTTGAACATGTGATTGTGATGGAGGAGGTGTCGCGGGTATCGGGAGCTGTGGCGCTCAGCTATGGTGCACATTCCAATCTGTGTATCAATCAGCTGGTGCGTAATGGCAATGAGAAGCAGAAAGAGAAATATCTGCCAAAGGTAAGACTCCACGGTGATTAAATCTTGCAATCAGAAATATGATCCTCTCTTTTCCTATTTCCCTGCTACTGTTTGTTTTGTCCACATAAGTGCTTCATATCTGTGAAACTACCTAACATGCATGTTACAGTGGACATCACATTAAAGGGCTGAAATCTTCCAGTAAAATATGAGATCATAACACATTGTCGTTGTTTTGTTTTTCTATGTCACTTGCTAATGTTTATCTCTTACCCATAACAACATGCCTTGTTAACCTAACCAGATTTTCAGAGTCACTGACAAGGAATGAGCCAGGTTTTTTTTTGTCAGTTTAATTCCACATATCAAACGCATGTGCCTGTAAGAGTAATGAGCATGGAGTGTAACTTCTATTAGCAGATTCTCCCACAGTGTTTCACTGCCTATAGACATCTACTTTTCCCCTCCAAAGTTAGTAACAAATGAAATGATTGTGTGTTTCAAATCGTGCCCGTAGACCAGTACTATGCCTACGATCACTCCCACCATTGTTCTTCTTCTTTTTGAATTTATGGTTATTGGCATACCAGATTGGATGCATTATCTCCATAGATTGAACTGGATTATGTGCATAGGCTTTGAAACACCATTGAGTATTTGATTTAGGGTGCCCATGTTTAGTCTCAAGTTTTTTTATTCAAATTTGTGAGCAAAAAAAAAAAAAAAAGAAAAATCGACTGATTGGTATTCTAATTGTTCGAGTAAATAGGAATTTGAATTCCAAGGTTCCACTCTATTTTCAATAGTTTTTCTATTATGTTTTAAAAAAAATATAGCACAGATACTTAAAATGTTTGAAATGCAGTGTGACAAGCTCAGTTTATGAAATCTTTACAAGTATTTTAAAAAATAAATCTACAAAATTTGATTATGCAAGATCTTTGACTGTAGTTTAAAAAAAAAAGATTACTATATTTTTTCAGTTTAATTTTATTCATGGTTAAATGTCATTTTTGATTTACAAGTAAAAAGTACATTTTGATTGTAAGACATTGGTTTCATGCTAATTTATTAAGCTCAGCTTTTTTTACAGGCAATATGTTCAGATTTGGTTAACAAATCTAGTAGTAGACGGATGTAGTAGATTGCTTTTTTTTGTTAAATTGTTAAATAAGTAACCCTGATATATGTTAAACAGGATTCTTTTTCCCCATAAAAAAATCTGTAAGTGTTGTCCACGGTAATTGCTTCAGAAAATATAGATTCAGAGAATAGGTTTAAAAAAATGCTGTATTCTCTTCTTTAAATTGTGTAAAAAATCACGTAGGATAATGTGTATATCACAGGTGTCTAACCTTATCCACAAAAGGCTCGTGTGGATGTAGGTTTTCATTCCAACCTAGCTGAAGCTACACTAATACCAATAGCTGCAGCTCAGGTGAAGGAAAAAGAAAACCTCATGCAAGTCTTGACTTTCGGCCCATGTTACAGCCCTATTAATTAACTTTTATACATTTAACTAGAAGCCAAATGTGGCTAACAGACCGTTTGTGTGTTGGATTTTCCAGTTGATATCTGGAGAACATATAGGTGCCTTAGCCATGTCTGAGCCCAACTCTGGATCTGATGTAGTATCCATGAAATTGACAGCAAAGAAAATGGGTGAGCTGTGACCGTTTCATTCCATTCCTTTACTACATGTTTGTTTTGTAATTTGTAATGAAATTTGGATTATATCTGTACTCCTTTATGTTTGGGGTTTTTTTTTCTGGATATAATATTATTATTATTAGCCCTACCTTAATACAATATCCGGTATCATTGCAGCCCTTTTTGCTATTGCATCACTGATTTACTCTGATCTCTTTTCTGTCTTTATAAGATGACCATTATGTATTGAACGGAAATAAGTTCTGGATTACAAATGGACCAGATGCCGATGTTGTCATTGTGTATGCGAAGACGAACCCAGAAGCAGCTGCACGTGGCATCTCCGCATTCATTGTAGAAAAGGTTAGAGATGCACGTACGCTTTGAACACCTCCCACTCCCCACTGAATCATTAAGTCGTTTGCTTCGGTGTCAGGCCCTGTATAATACCCAGCACACCTACACCGTAATCCTTTTACATCTTATTCAAATTCACCATGTGCTGAATTAATTGAATGTTTATCTTGAAGGGAATGCCAGGTTTCAGCACTGCTCAGAAGCTCGATAAGCTTGGAATGAGAGGCTCAAACACCTGTGAGCTCGTCTTTGAGGACTGCAAGGTTCCAGGTGTGTGTTCGCACAGAGAACAAGAGGCTTTGGTCCCAAGTTTTTAATGTGGTTGAGAATAATATAACTGCGTTATTGGATTATATAAAATATTTCTGGTTTCAGAGAAGAATGTGCTGGGCCATTTGAACAAAGGAGTTTATGTACTGATGAGTGGACTGGACCTCGAAAGACTTGTACTCTCAGCTGGACCTCTTGGGTAATCTATACTCTACTCGACTATATTAGACATTTCAGGGGTCAACAAGTCACAACATGCTAATATCTCAGCTATAACCTAATTATTTAGTAAAGCAGGTGCATTATGCTCTATTATGGTCCATGTTTATTTAGTTAAATGGATTGCAATCAGAATATGGGACTGGAAAAGCACATTCCATGTACACACAATATTAAACATTGATTGATTTAACGGCCGAGGTATTAACAATTATAATAAATTATAACAGGAAATGCACAACAAAAATTAACATTGGAAAGTGTAACTGATTTTCTTTCCGTCTAACAATTATGAATGACAGCATGCAGAAACATTTTTGTCTGTCTTTTCTTTTAATGCAAACTTCGTCGTTGCTAAAGAAAGATAGCAGCTGCTAACAAGTCAATGATGATTTAGAGACACCAATTAACCTCACACGCATGCCTTTGGACTGTGGGAGGAAACTGGAGTACCCAGAGTAAACCCACAAATACACGGGGAGGGCATGCAGACTCCACACAGAAAGGACCCAGGCCGCTACACCCTGGGATTGAACCTAGGACCTTCTTGTTGCGAGGCAGTGGTGCTACCCACCGAGTCACCATGCTGCACTTGCCTTTTTTAGCTTTGTCATTTTTTATTAAATTTGTTGTTTTGAACGTTTTTGGAGTTGTTCCTTCATGGCCTCTTTTTACCCTGCCTGTGTTGCAAACAGCACACTCTGAAGAGCTTCAACACAGAAGATATGGATTTGGACTCACGTTTTAGTATTGTGCTCTCTAGGGATTGACTGATTAAGTAGCTTACTACTTAATTACTAATTAAGCAGCACTCAAGACAAAACTGAAATCTAATACTTCCTCTTCAGACTATTTCCATAACTAACGAAAGGCATGTGTAAAACAATTTAGGCTTCCACTTGTGTTTTCAGCAGTATCATTTGCACACAGTTTTTATGTGAAAATACCCTTTATATTTATGCTGAATAAAAATATAAATCCTATGCTTTTGTATTTGCTCCCAGTTTTATTGAGCTGAACTCCAGGATCTAAGACTTTTTCATTGTACACATTAATTGTTCAAATATTGTTCACAAAGTTGACTAAATTTGTGTTAGTAAGCACTTCTTCCGAGTAATCCATCTTTTTAATAATCCACCGAGTATAATCCATCCACATCCTCACAGGTGTGATATATCAAGATGCGGATTAGACAGCATGATTATTATACAGGTATACCTTAAACTGGCCACAATAAATGTTTTGAGGGTTGCATGCAACTGACATGCTGACTGCAGGTATGTACATCCAGCCGGCCTCACACCCGCAGACCACGCGTAACCACCGTAGCCCTGGACCTCCACATCCAGTATATTCAATTACACAATTGTCTGATTAACCAAAGAATTTCTACACAAACTGTCAGGAACCGTGTCAGTTCATCTGCATGCTCGTCATTCTCATTGGGGTCTCCACCTGACTGCAGTTTGTCATTGTAACCAAACTGAGTGGGCAAATGCTCACATTTGATGGCATATTCCATGTTGGAGAGGCTCTCTTCACTGATGAATCTTGGTGTTCACTGTACAGGGCAGATGGCACAGCGTTTGTATAGTGTCGTTTGTACTTGTGAATCAAGTGATCCATGTTGGCTGTGGGGTTATGGTAAGGGCAGGAGTACGTTATGGGATGTGAACACAGGAGCATTTTATAGATGGCATTTTGAATGCACAGAGATACCGTGATTAGATCTTGAGATATCGCCTCATGTTGCAGCATGATAACGCACAGTTCTGTACACAATTCCTGAAAAGTGAAAACATCCCAGTTCTTGCATTACCAGCATACACACTCATTCAGTGGGTTTAATGTTACTCATTGAACATGTTTAGGATGATCTAGAACAGCGTATACGAAAGCGCATTGAAGAGGAGTGGACCAACATTCCGAACCTGATCAACTGTAACCCCCCACCCCCCACCCGGAGCCCCGATACAATAAATGATAACACAGATTATCACACAGAACACATTTAAGAGTGGCCTTATATTGTGGCCAGCCTAAGGTACACCTGTGCAATAAACATGCTGTTTAATCATGAGGTGGTAAAGGAGAAGTGCTCACTAACACTGATTTAGACAAATTTGCTAACCATATTGTAAAGAAAAAGGCCTTTTGTGTACGTAGAAAAGTCTTAGATCTTTGAGTTCAGCTCATGGAAAAATGGAAGCAAAAAGAGTAGTACATGGAGGTAGCCTTAAATAAATATACTACTATGATAAATTCAGGTCAGCATCCATTTTAGTTAATGTCCTGTTTTAAAGAATGTTATGCATCGCTAAACGGTGTGTACCTGTATAGATATGAATGTACTTTTTTGGCCTCTGGCTGGCACTACAGACTACTATAGGTTTTTATTACTATTAGTTGAATTCCTGCAAGTTGTGTATCACAAGACCTCATGAATACAGAGTGATGGTGACACCTGAGTTACTAAGCTGAATTCATGACAAATGTAGAAGTAAAAATTGTAAAAAAAAAAAAAAAGGTAGTTTTCTAAGGTAGTTCGATTATATACATTATTAAATACATACACAGAAAGCTTGGATAGTGTCATTTTAAATAGAATATGTGAATGTGACTTGGACCCTGCTCAATGATTATATCTGTTATCAGAAGAAATCAAACCAGTTAAGCACTCATTGATTTCCCCCTTCAGTGTTCTGTAGGAAAACCACACTCGTATGTATAATGCCTTTAGAAAGAAAGAAAGAAAGAAAGAAAGAAAGAAATGAACATCTATTATTTGTAATTAGCACTTATACTTGACAATTAACAATTATGTGACAGTGTATGTGACTGGCCCACAAACTCATAACTCATTTCATTTCAACATAGTTGTCAGATGGTTTTTATATATTTTAATTTGTATAAATGTTATAGTTTTAATTTTATATAAATGTAATAGTTTATGTAATAGTTTAACATTATAGTAAATGCCTGGGAATCTTATTCAAAACTTAACAAATA
>JAUZST010006783.1:0-14616 GCA_034779995.1 Parotocinclus haroldoi
ACACACACACACACACACACACACACACACACACACACACACACACACACACACACACACACACACACACACAACTATATCTTGTTGGAGTCCAGTTTATTAAAGTTTTGTAATATACTGCTAAAAAACAAATAAATTAGGGAATACTTCAAAATGAAATATCCCATAATTAAATATCCCCTCTTAAACCATGGCTGACGATTGAACCTGGAAGAAAATGTGAAAAAGTATTTTACCGGATTGTCTGGCCTTTTTATTTTTGTATTTAAAAATGTATTTAGCTTAAAATGTAATTGGTATATTAGCATGTTACAGCACTCCCCACATATGAGGGAGTAAAATTAAACATGATTAGCATCATTTTAGTACGTAATCATTTTATGATGGTCTGACTTGTGATATTTCTACTTTAGGATCTGATAATAAGCACAATTACACATTCATCAGCATTTAAACCATACTCTGAATTTTCCCGGACTTCAGATATGATGTCGGCAGTGTGTAACATAGGGAGGTGCTGGGAAACGTAGTGAGGAAAAGCCGTTGTGCAATAATTTTGTTTTTCCACTTCCAATTCATTACTGAATAAATTACATGAGCTATTAAACATTTTATTATAAACTAAGCTTTGTGTTAATGATCTCATTGTAAGTTTTAAACATGTCGATTTGTCAGTGCATGATGGACTGAGGACTCGTCGCTTTGTGATAAATTTTCCTTACGATGGATTTGTCAGAATGCATGTCTGTCGTAAATGAGCGAGCAGCTGCATTTACTGTTTTTTAATCAATCTTTGTTGGTTTTAGGAGGTTTTTGTCCCTCAGCATGGGAACAAGGTTCTGTGGTACTGCTGTGGCCCTACAGTCTACGATGCTTCTCACATGGGTCATGCCAGGTACCCCTCTTAGTTCCTTTCTCTCTCTTAATAAGAGCTTAAAAGGATTCAATGCTCATGTGATTTCTAGATTAACCTTAGACAGATCAAAACGATCAAAGTACTGAAACCTCTGTCCTGCATTTAGACTGGACGCCTTTAGAGAGCGTTAGTGAGTTTGGGTTTGCAATTTTTGTGCTGATATCCTTGTCATTCCAGGTCCTACATTTCTTTTGACATCCTTCGGAGAATACTGATGAACTATTTCAAATATGAGGTCTTCTACTGCATGAACATTACTGACATCGATGACAAAGTAAGGCACGACACTTTTATACTGGACGAGCCCACGTTCTTATTGACGACGTGAAAACGAGCTCTGACGTCCCACGTGTTTCAGATCATCAAGCGAGCCAGACAGAACCACCTGCTGGAGCAGTACAGGGCCAAGAAGCCCGGCGCAAAGCAGATCCTGCAGGACGTCTTAACCGCTAGAGAGGTGAGAGTTGCCAGCTCATTGCTGCAATCCTCATACAGCTGTGAGATGCAGGATCTTTACGAGAGACGAGGGGATGGTCCTCATTAAAAGTGAAACAAATAATCTCTTCTGAAGAATTAAGTCGTGCTCATGATTTTCCCCTTCAGGTTTCTATAAGCACACTGATAGATCACCGTTGTAAAATGTTCAAATACGTTCAGAGATAATGGTGTGCAAGTTATTTTTGCGGCTGATTTCATTGTAATATTTCAGCCCTTCAAAGCCAAGCTGGCAGAGACCACTGACCCAGACAAGAAGCAGATGCTGGAGAGACTGGACGTGGCAGTGACCGCCGCCCTGTCCCCTCTCCAGGGGGCGACGCTGAGCCCAGCTGACGATTCTGCCCTTCAGAGTCAGGCTCAGGTCAGGAGTCGAGCCTTACAGTGCACTTTACATTGTAATGCTGCGAATAATGGTCGCTCCGTTACCGATTTTGGGTTTTCATTCGTAAAGGTTTTGCTGGAAGAAGCAAAGGACCTCTTATCTGATTGGTTAGATTCCCGGCTTGGCAGCCAGGTTACAGAGAACTCCATATTCTCCTTGTTGCCAAAATACTGGGAAGGAGAGTACCACAAGGACATGGAGGCCCTGAATGTAAGTCAAGTGTTCATCTAAACGAGTGGGTTTGTCCATGATTTGCCTGATAACGAGCGCCCGTGTCGAACGCAGGTTCTTCCTCCGGACGTCCTAACGAGGGTCAGCGAGTACGTTCCGGAGATTGTCGAGTTTGTAAAGAGAATAGTGGACAACGGATACGGGTTAGTAAGATGATCTAGAACCTTTACTTCTGCGTGTCCAGAGAGCAACACGCTACATTCAGTCTGTTACAGTTATGTTTTGTACATTAACGATTTTTGGAGGAAAGCCATTCAGAGTCAAAAAGTCAAATCATTTAGAATTTGGGATACTTTTTACTCCCGTGAATTCACTGAAGTTCATTCGTGCAATTCCACTGTAATTCTTAATTGTGCCGGTGGATTATTTTACACCCTGGAAGTTAGGGCTGTGTTAAAAAAAAAACGAGTGTTTTTGTGATAGGGTAAACCATAAATTTTGATTTTCGGATCAAAATAGTGATTTAGAAAAAAAAAAAAAATTATTAAATTAATTCATTTATTTTTAAGGAAGAAAAACCATGTTTTGAATGGACTGTATACTACAGCCTCTGCTCCTGTGGAGTTAACATTACAGTATTTTTACTTAACTTTATCGTATGCAATGCATCGTAATATCATTATATCATGACCCATGTTTCGTGAAGTTTATCCTTTCCAATACCCACCCCTACTGGAAGTGTGCATCCTGAGCCTCTATAAGATTACAGATTACGGTGCGAAATAAGTAAAACGACCTAAAAACACAGCTCTTGATAATGAGCTTTATTACAATATGCTTAAGAAAATATGAAACCTTTATTCTTTGAATTCTACCCAATAAGGCACCCCCCACCATACACTGTTGTAGCTCCTTAGCCATTTTTCAAGAAAAGTTTTAGAAATATAAAACCAGACTGAAGAAGTTTAGCGCCTCACAGCTGTAGAGGAGCCTGCTTTGATCTGGACCGTGGACACAAATGCCTGTGTGGAGTTTGTATGTTCTCCTCCTGTCCACATACATAAACGTCATGTACTTCCACACTCCAGTCCGCTCTAAACTGGCTCTGTGTGATTGTTCCTGATGAGTTTACATTATTATTTCAAATTGTTTTAAATCCCTACCCTACATTATATCATTTTTAAAGCAGAAAAATACACAATTTTAAATTGTTATTCTTCAGAAATAAAAGCCCCCCCCCCTGGTTATTTAAGAGATGCTGAAGCTACAGTAAGATAAAGACATGCCTTTATTGGCATTGTATATTATATAGTGATATTAGGATTGCTGCTCCAGAAGAGTACAATAAAAGTACAGAATAAGAGTCACACAGTAAGTCAGTCAGTCAAACACACAGACTTTCCATTAGTATTGCAGTGACAGAATAAATATATATATTGAATATAAGAAACATTGTACAAAGGTACTGCACTGATAGAACAGGGCATTTTGCTTACAATTTGAAACCTAAACTTAAAAGTAATTGGTGCCCCCCGTCTAGATTAATTGGTGTCTCTAAAAGTGGCCCTTAGTGTGTGTGTGTGTGTGTGTGTGTGTGTGTGTGTGTGCCCCCCACGATGGATTGGTGCCCCGTCTAGTGTTGTGCCTGCCCTTGTGCCCAGAGTTGCCAGGTGGGCACTGACTGGATTAAGCGACCCTGTGTGGATTAAGCGGAAGATAATGGATAGATGGATGCATGTTAAAAGTGATTTATTTTAATTGCAAGGGACTGCATTTTTATTGTTAAAAAATGTATACAAAAAACATGCACTGTTTACACTACAGAAATAATTTTGTCGAATGTAAAATCAATAATCGTAAGAGAATCGAATCGTGAACTCTGTACGGCCGTATAAATGACGAAAAGTAAATATAAAAAGAGCTTCTAATAACCCAGACTATTAAAGTTAAATAATGATTAATGTTTAATACTATTTATTAAACTGGTTAATACTAAAGGCTGACGTGAGCTGCTGTCTTGCTTTACAATGTCTGCTTCGTGTAACTCGGTCGCTTATAAATAGTGTTGTAGCTGCTACATGTTTGGGTGGCACCTGCTGTATCCAGGTGGAGGAAAAAAGTCACTATACCCTATGCTTATGCAAATGTAATGTAGTTATGAATACGCACTTTTAAATAGATCTAATTTATATGGGATGCTTTGTATGTGTTATATAATTTATACCTGCATTTCTTTCCACAACGGAATCTGAATGACTGCTACTGCGGGTACTAATTTAGTTAAATTAGTTACTACTGATCCCCTCTGTATGTAATGCAGATCGTTAAATGGACCAGGTCTTTCGTTAAGACGTTCTTTCTACATCTACTCTGTTCTTCTTTGTGCAGCTACGAGTCTAACGGCTCGGTGTACTTTGACACAGCAAAGTTCGACTGTAACTCAGGGCATTCCTATGCTAAGCTGGTGCCAGAGGCAGTGGGGGACCAGAAAGCTCTCCAGGAGGGTGAAGGTACATGTCACAAATAGGGGAACACTATTATATTGTGTTGTAATGCACACTAATGATGTTGGTGATGTTATGGTTGTAGGGGATCTGAGTATCTCTGCAGACCGGCTGAGCGAGAAACGATCTCAGAATGACTTTGCCTTGTGGAAAGCCTCTAAGCCTGGGGAGCCGTCCTGGGAATCACCCTGGGGACAGGTAAGTGGCATCTGGTGCAGATATATTGGCTAAGGAGAAGACCTCTAAATAAATCTGGACATCGTGTCAAAATCAGACTATTTCACTAATGAGAAAGTAATTAACAAGCCTGATGTTTCCCTCGCTCACATCCATGAAAGTGATTTTCTGGGCTAGAGGGCTAAGACGAACGCATAGAGCCTGAGAGAGTTTTTCATTAAAATGTTACTAAACCTGACAGGTTGCGCGAAACTGAAACGAAATCTAGAAAGCAGACTGGTTGAGGAAGAAGAAAATCAGTTGAGAAATAACTAGTTTATTGTGCATTTTAACCAGGAAAAAAAATGCAGCTCGCCCATTTACTCGGATTTGTTTACAAGCCAGTCTTGCCTGGACCAACATGGTGGCCGCACTGACGCGTCACAGCAACAGCGCCGGCTAGATTTAAATGTCTGTGATTGCTAAACTCCAAGTTGTGTAATACAGTAAATTCTGATCCAATTAGATTTAATGTTGTATAAACTTATTTATGTGTGACTTTCTGTTGGCAAAGGGTCGACCCGGTTGGCACATCGAGTGTTCTGCCATGGCTGGCTCGATTTTGGGAGAATCTATGGACCTCCATGGTGGAGGCTTTGACCTACGCTTCCCTCATCATGATAACGAGCTGGCGCAGTCAGAGGTGATGCTCTCCTGATGGACCAGTACTAATAATACCCTAATCAGAGAGCAGTACTAAGGAGTAATTAGTTTCTGTTTTTAGTGTTTATCATGAGAACTGTTTGGTCTCTCTACAGGCCTATTTTGACAACGACCACTGGGTGCGCTATTTCTTGCACACGGGCCACCTTACCATCGCCGGCTGCAAGATGTCGAAGTCACTCAAGAACTTCATCACCATCAAAGATGCCCTGGCCAAACACACAGGTACGGACTGATTTTATTTAGTAGAACTCTGTGTTCCTGTTACGAGGCTTAATGATGCACCAAATAATGCGTCAAGCATAATGAGGGAAACCTTAAGTGTCACGTAATCAGTGCCAACGATGTCGCCTCATAGCTCTCATAGCCTCATAACTCGATATGAATATTTAGTCGGGTTTTTTTGGCGCTTCTCCACAGCGAGGCAGCTGCGCCTGGCTTTTCTGATGCACTCATGGAAGGACACGCTGGATTATTCCTCTAACACTATGGAGTCTGCTATCCAGTACGAGAAGTTCATGAACGTGAGTAGTTTCACTGTCCGTTTGACCTCGGTACGGGTTTGGCCGAGTGCCGTAACGCTCGGGACGTTTCTCTGATTTGCCAGGAGTTCTTCCTGAACGTTAAGGATATCCTGAGGACTCCCACCGACATCACGGGCCAGTTTGAGAAATGGGAGGAGCAAGAGATTGAACTGAACAAAAGGTCAGAAGGACAGGAATTCTTTTTTTTTTTTTGTATTTGCTTAAATACTGAGAAGTGAGATTCCTGCCTTTTATGTGAAGCTTATTTTCTGTTTTGTGTGCAGTTTCTACGAGAAGAAGGAAGCCGTTCACGAGGCCCTGTGCGACAATATCGACACCCGTTCGGCGCTGGAGGAGATGAGGGCTCTGGTGGGTCAGAGCAATACTTACATGGCCACCAGGAAGAGTGCCAAGCTCCTACCCAACCGCATGCTGCTCCAAAGCATTGCCCGCTACCTCACTGACATGTTTAAGGTAAGATCAGGAGCAGGGAATAACTGAACTCCCTGCATTTTTGCGTGGTGAAAAAGACACAACATATGGGCTGTGGCAAAACAAAAACCTCTACACTAATGGCAGGCTGAACATGGACCAGGTCTTCGAGTTCTGTTTAGTAATTACAAAATTTCCCCTGGTTTAGATTTACACGGTAAATATGTAATAGCATTGCATTAAAATAATTATAACTAATTAGGGGTGTAACCATGCATCCTGATGTGCAATGAATCACGAGGCAAAAATGTAAAGACATGCATGATGTCAATGTCACTATATAATTATCACGTGCGATCTCTTAGCCGTTCTGTATGCACATTTAATAACGTTACCAGACATCATCATCAACGGCATATGGGTCAGTGACGTATAAGGATTATCAACAGGCCAATTTTAAAATACAAAATATATGAGTATCTGATGCAGTTGTTCAAAAAAAATTTAAATGTTGTGTACACATAAATCGGCTAATCAACATTTTTTTATGAATCTTAGTGTCTTTCCATTTAGGAGAATTGGCCTTAGCTTTAAAAATGTCATGTGGTGCGACTGTGATTTTTCTTTAAATAAATTAATTTCCTTAACAGGTTCTCAGTAAAATAAAGTGTCTAGAAACAAAGTCATTGCAATCTCAGTTTAGTTTTTTTTCTACAATGTAACCGTAGTCGGCTTAAATATGGTTAAGTCTTATTTTTCCTGCAAGTCACATAAAACTGATTAAAATGTTTTCAAAATACAATTAACTTGAACATACTGATTCAAAGTAATATTTCAGCCACATAAGTTAGATATTTGATTTTAAATTGAATACAGTTACTGCCATTATTGGTTGCTCCACATGATGAGTGGACACTCCAAATGACATAAAGAGCCTTGTATCAAAAAATATTAATTCCATTGAAATAGATGTAAACCCGATTTTATTAACATTTCACAGAATTATTGTGAAAATAAATGTTTTTTATTTTTTTTATTTTATCAAGAATCTCATGACAAACATGCGTTATAAGTACATTCACAACTTTAAGAACATTTCATTTAAGAAATAAATACATCAGTTTTGAATATCAAGTAATTTGGATTAAAACTATATTTTATTTTTAGTTTATTATTATTTAAACATGCTTCATAAGTGAAGTGCACATTTGTGGTTTTGTGAACCTTGTGAACCTTCTCCTAGCAATGTAGCCCGCTGATCAGAATTAACAGCAATATGTATCGTATTGTGAAATTTGTGTATCGTTTCACCCCTAATAGTATGATAGAAATAAAATTACAAATGCTTAGCAGTTTTGTACAAGACCATTAAACACTGGAATTCATGCCAAATAGGGCAGAAAATAAGTAGCTTGAGAGTCATTTAAAATTTTTTTCAAAACAGCAGTCATGGCCACATGATATTTTGACATATTAGACGGCCAAAATTATTTAATAAACTAATGATTTTTAAAAGGTTAAAGTGAGTACATACATGGGATCTGTGGTATATTTGTATTCATTTTAACCGAAAAAAAAAAATACAGTTGGACAGAAAATTTGGGCGTCATGTCATTGACCGATATATTTCTCATTATGGGGTCATGGGGTTATGCAAAATGAAGTTATTTAGGATCTTTAAAGATATTTGTACAGTGCTTTAGGAAACTAAATGGATTTGGGATGTATAAAGAGTTGATGATGAAAAGGATTTTTGACAAACTGGGCATAATAACAGGGTTTGATTTTCAATATAACATTGAATAATTATTAAATTACTAGTTGTTAAACTTGTTTTTACATTGCAGGACTTTTGTAGAAAAACGTAAAAGGATTGTGCATCGTTTCTCACATTGTTTACACTTCAAAAATAAAACGAGGAAAATTGAAGCTGCTTTGAGTCTCTAAATTTTGCCAGTTGAAACTGAAATTTGTTGTTTACGGTTTGAATCCGTCTATGAAGGTCTATGGGAGCTTTTTAATGTTTAAACTTAAATCTATGAAAGATTATCAATCGGATCGACTCCAAAAACAAACACAAAGCGTTTGTAACCTATCTGTACACAAAGCGGTTCAGGCAGTACTAATATGTACAAAGCAGAAATATTCATACTAATACATTATTAGGATGTTTAGATTCTGTCAGCAGAATCTTAGGCATATGTTAAACCTGGATAAAATGTATTCTGTGAAATAAAGGATGTAAATAATTGAGTGGAACGTATTTCTGAGCGCCGTTAATAACATAAGAACCACCCTGGAACTCTACTTGCAGACATTCGGGGCGATCGAGGGGGCAGAAGCCATCGGATTCCCTGTTGGTAAAAATGACCAGAATGTCGACGTAAGTACGAGCAGGCTGTTCTGCCGGAGGATTTAAGTAATCTGGATCAAACTGATGACATAATTTACTTCTTATTATTATTATTATTGGACGTACAGTACTTCTGACCTGATTTGTGTCCTGCAGTTGGAAAGCACGGTCATGCCGTATTTGAACGTCTTGTCAGACTTCAGGGAAAGCGTCCGAAAAATCGCAAGGGAGCAAAAAGGTGAGTCTGATGGCTGCTGGTGATCGTACACGTCCTCAGAAAAAGTGTGACTTTACTCTGGTTTTGGTTGCAGTGACGGAGGTGCTTCAGCTGTGTGATGCACTTAGAGACGACATTCTGCCTGAGCTTGGGGCTCGGTTAGAAGATCATGAAGGTATGATGAGCCATAAATAAAACTCTCGCATCTAGACGCTTATTGTGTCTGTGGGAGGAGCATGTCTGTGAACCTGGATGTCTCTGTCTAATACACCTGTCCCTTATTTCTATTAAACCAAAGCCAATGTATAAGCAAGTATGGGACATTTTTACGTGACCTGTAAGGGACGATGCATCTTCTGTCTAACTGGATTATAAATCCTTGATTTTTACAGCTAATGCAATTCCATTTCGGAACACCAGATGGCAGTCATACTCGAACGCACATCTTGTTCTTAATGAATAAATCCGCCCCCCAATAGTAAGACATAATAATGCCTTTTTAAGCGTCGTATACATTGTATATTGCTTCACACAGTGTAAGTCAACACAAAAACAGAATAAGACTTGCATTAGCATTGCAGTGACAGAATAAAAAGAGGTACTTCACTGATAGAACAGGGCATTCTGTTTTACAATTTAAATCCTAATGGTAATTAATTTATTTTAATTGCAAGGGACTGCAGTTTAATTATACAAAACAACAATCATGAGGAAATCTTGTAAAGAGTGAACTGTTACATGCCCAAGTCAAGAGAGCTTAAGAGAGTTTAAGATTAAGAGAGTCAAGATCTCGATCAAAGTTGGCAAAAAAATTCTCTGTGGACTGTGCTTAAGGACAGCAGGGCAGGAAATGAATGAACGGAACTTGTTGGACCTATAAATATGGGACACTGAGAGTCACTGGGGTGTCGGTATGACCTGTTCTACTGCCACTGTTTCCAGACTTCATATTATGTACACTTTAGGAACAGGTTACGAGTGAGTGATGAGTAGCAGAGCTTAATCGTTAGGAGGGGTGTCCACAAACTTTTGGCTATATAGTAGAACTTTGAGATGCTGAGTTGATTTTCTTACGTACCTCTGGATGTCTTTGTTGTGGTTGGATTTCGAAAGGCCTCCGGACTGTGGTGAAGCTCGTGGACAGAGAGACTTTACTAAAGGAAAGGGAAGAAAAGAAGAAGGTAAGAAATATACCTGGGTGTGTTTGCGTTCCAGATTTGAATGAGTCATCCGCACTATTTACACACAAATAAATGAATCTAATCCAGTTAGAGAATAAATAGCTGTGCAACTGCATTTCTTATCGCAATTAATACGCATAATTCTGAGCTTTTGAATCATAAGCACAGCATCGTACACATCCTGGACCTAGATTTCCTAAATAAATCTGGACAAACTGGTCAAACAGGACTGGGTTTGCCATTTTAGATGCAGTTTATGAACCCAGTTATTTTACTCCATAGGTGGAGGAGGAGAAGAAAAGAAAGAAGGAGGAGGCAGCCAGGAAGAAACAGCAACAAGAGGTGAGTGATGCTGTGCTGTATGGACAGAAGTATTGGAAGACGCCTCTTGATCATTGTTACAGATGTGTGTAGAAGCCTGCAGTCTGCATTTACAAACATAAGTGACAGAATGAGCCGTTCTAAACAACTCACTGAATTGGAGTTGTGAAACATGAAATGTTTCCGTTTTAAGCGTTTAGGAAGTACACAGCATAATGAAATTGACGCGGGATGTCATGAATGCTCCTGTAGGTGTTAATTGTAAGTGTCTCGATATTTCTGTCCATATGGTAGTGTTGTGGTCAAGACTGAGATGGATCAAGTTCGAGTCAAAACCAAGATTTGCTCTGAGTCAGGCCAGGAGCGACCGAGACCGAAAGCAGATTAAGATTTTTCTTTTCCATCATACAAGAATCAAATGTAGCAAATTACTTCGTAATACATGTATTGTACATTTATATAATTTCAATAATATATTAAAATGTAGTGTATTTAATCATAGATTTGGTCAAATATAACATACAATTTGATATAGCCTAAGCTATACGAATGTCCTTTTAGAGGTAGCATAAAATATCGAACATAAAACTATTATATAATGGAAATGTTAAGGTTTAGACCTGAGCCCTACATCGATTTTCGCTGTTGGATTAAAAAGAAACAAAGCCTATAACATTAAAAATTAAATATGGTGCTAAAAATGCATCTGTACTAGAAGCGTTGGGGGCTTGAGCCCCAGTAAAAGAACCTGGAGACGCCTCTGGTCGGAACTTAATTAGAAGTCGCCACATAAATTCAAATGAACATGGCCAACACTATCCATTTTTATTATTAAACGTGAAAACAAAATAGTTATTGCAGTTTTTGACAAGATTCTGATACCCAATAAACCGGAAGTCATTTGCTGACATCCCTACAGCGTTTACTGTACAGAAAAGGATCTAGGGTTCGAGTACTGGTGATGCCTTGGGGACAGATGTGACCTCACACAGGAACAGCTGTTTGTGTCTGAGGAATGCCTTAGACTTTAGCCTTTATGTTCATGGGTGTATTTCTATTGTATTCTATTCTATTTACATGCTATACTTTTTATATCCTCTGTTATACACTTGCACATTTCAGGTTTAATTATTATATCTTCAAATACACTTTCTCTGCTACCATGTTTTTAGTTTCTGTTCATTTCAACAGTTACAATAAACGTATTAATTAGATATCGTTATCATTATTAGATATCATAGATATATTAATCAGTTAATTCTCACATATCATGTAGGCTCTAAGCAGGTCTGAGTCTTCTTGCCAAGGCTTCTTAAACTTGACTGAGTTTTTCCTTTTCCACTGTTGCCCTAGGCCTGCTCAATTTGGGATTGACCTCATAATTTGAAAGATAACGTCAAATTACGAAGCGGCTTTAGAGACAATGCTCCATTCTCTATAGAACTATAGCTGAGGTGTCTCCAATTCTCTCTTACAGATGGCTAAACTTGCAAAGATGAAGATTCCACCTAGCGAGATGTTCCTCGGAGAAACTGACAAATATTCCAGCTTTGATGAGACGGTAAAATGATGCTTTTTTTTATTGTAAAAAGAGTAATTAGTTTATTTTGGAATAAACACCGTGACCCTGCTTAGGGTCTAAGATCCCCGGGGCAGCAGTCGTGCCTGCGCTGATAGTTATGCCTCGTGTCCACAGGGCTTCCCTAGACATGATGCTGAAGGGAAGGAGCTCAGTAAGGGACAGATCAAAAAGCTGCGCAAACTCTACGAAACACAAGAAAAGCTGTACAGCGAATACCTCCAGTCGACCCAGAATGGAAGCTGAGCCTGCTGGCTGATGGAGTCTGATTTTTTTCTGTTTTGTTTTGTTTTTTTGAGAACCAGCAATCGAGCCCCACAGTGTCTGCTCTTGTTCTGTGGTGGTTATTTGGTCTTACCCAGTTATGGATGAGTCCATGCTCTTATGTATTTGATAGGAAAGGAAAGAGGAGGAAGAAGAAGAGCAGAAGCATCTGGAGGTTGTTTTTCTATTACCGAAGGCTTTTGTATACAATGTGAAGTATATTTAATGAACCAACAAATTAGAGAGCGGTTTGTAATGTGACAGAAGATCTTTAAAGGGCAAATATAAATACGTTAGTAAATATTCCAGACATATATTTCCCAGCCTGAAGCAGTGTTTGCGGTTACAAATAAACTGATCAATGTTCTGACCCAGCATACTGGCGATGGTATGATTCTTTCTATTGTAATGATAATAATAATAATAATAATAATAATAATAATATGTGGCAGACTGTAAAATGTCTATGGAGATGAAATTCTCAAACATTAGCGCATGGTTGCGGTGCTTCAGTCACTGGCCGTGATACGAATCCTTAGAGGTGAAATGATTAGCATAGGATTTAAGGTTTAATCACTGAAAAATTGTTTTAAACTGTGCAGCTTCGGCAGTTCCTTACACAAAATAAATCATAAAACCTTAAAGCTCAAAACTGTTTGCTCATTACTGTGTGACAGCAGCTCCAACACAAACACATTCACGCCTCCCATCATGTGCAGGAACTTGATTACATTATAACAGTAGCTAATTCAATTATGCATTTAGAATGTGGTGTTCTGGTAACAGGGACGCCTCGGCGGCCCTCTGTCGGAGAAGCTGCAGTGTGTTGTGCTGTTCAAATGGACAAACTGTATTTGGAATCAAATAGGAGCAAGCAAAAACGACGAATAATCATGATTGCTTAACTTTAGTATACGTCCATGATCTTCTGTTTAATCCACACGGGGTCACCGACCACCCTGCAACTCTAGGAATAACCCTAGACGGGGCGCCAATCCATCGTATGGCTCACACACTAAGGGTCACTTTAGAGACACCACTTAACCTAACACGCATGTCTTTGGACTGTGGTAGGAAACCGGAGTACCTGGGGTACACACACACACACACACACACGGAGGACCCAGGTCACACCTGCCCTTAAGTTTAATACATAGGAGAGTTCATGTCAGCATGATCATCTATTCATGGGCTGACCTTAAAATCTGTTCTTCCAGGCCTTGAGGCCAAGCTGCAAAGAGTGTTAAAACCTGGCACCTCCCCTGTTTTCTTTGAACTGCTGGGGCGTGGCCTGTCTGGAAGTTTTCCCACTGTGTTTTGGACACAAACTGATGCTTTCGAGCAAACGACTCTTTGGCTCCCCCTCTCTGCCAACCTATGAACTCTCCTTCTTTCCACCGTTTCTCCCCCAGTCGCATCGGGACCGGTCTGTGTGAGCGCTCTGCGTAGCTGCTATAGACCGGATGGCTGCTCGTTGTTGCTGTTTTTTTCCCCAATCTCTTTCCCCCTCCCCTGTGGCTAGTCTTTCGCCAATGTCATTATATGTGCTTATGTGCAAAGGAGTTTATTTTTATCCAAGTTTTTATCTAATCTGCTGGTCTCCATTACATCAATTACTCATGCCTTTTCCCGTATAATACCCTATTTACATGACTCTAAACAATGTGATGTAGCAGAAAGAATAGTTTGATTTTGTATATACTGCACTCACATGTCAGCTATATAAGGTGGTTTATATTGTGCTTGTGCTCATGCTGTATGAGTTATCAAGTGCTGTCATGTGCTGTAAAAATGAACACCTTCAGTAGTTGAAGAATTGTGCATTATTTATTGCTGCATATAGCATAGATATTACTTGAATAAGCTTTGGCATTCTTTTGGCTACAAACTGAGAACAAGAAAATTTTTTTCTTAACGACTGGTGTCGTTTCAGAACTAATAATCCTAGTTTGGTAGCAACCTATAAAACATACCAACTAAGAGGGGTGAGACTTACGTGGCAAATAATTTAGGTGTAACTTTGTGTTGGATATACTTTGTAGGTTTTAAACGGATTTCAGCTGGAGGGTGAAATAATGGACTTATGTGAGGAAGCGCATCGGTTAAATGGCGGCATCTGGTGGACAAAAACGGTATATCAAAAGCTAATAAAGCTGTTAAATAAAAAAATATAATTTTGTGCATCAAATGCAACAATTTACCGAAATGTTTACAGATTTTGCGATTGTAATTGTATTTTACGTGTTATGTAACCTGCAAACAGTCCTTTAACTGTATTTTATAATTTATGTAACCTGTAAATAGTAATTTAATAGTACTTTATAATTTATGTAACCTGTAAATAGTAATTTAATAGTACTTTATAATTTATGTAACCTGTAAATAGTAATTTAAT
>JAUZST010006784.1:0-14615 GCA_034779995.1 Parotocinclus haroldoi
ATAATTTATATAATATAATAATTTATATAATTTACATATTAGTGTATCTTATTGTATTTTAGTGAATTTATTCCATCTTATTTGAACTAAACCTATTAAATTATATTTATTATGTTCTATTTACAAATTCTGTCATTTGCTTTTCTGTTTATCATTATGTATTTTTATCATTTACTTGATTTATTTTATTCCTACATTGTTTTATTTCATTTATTAATTTTATTTGTTTTGTATTTTATTTTTATTGTTTCTTACTGCATGTATAAATAATTTTCATATATCATTTATTTTTTCACATTTTATCCATGTCTTGCAGATCTAATAAATGCCCATTCCTTAATACTTTTAGATCTTTGTATAGTGAAATCTCATGCTTTGGGAGAGTCATTCAACTTTGTTCTATGATTCTCAGTGTAATATCTTACTACAGATCAGTTAGAGGTGGAGGCACAGGTCAGCTTTATACAACAAAACACCAAAAAACAAAACACAACACAACATGGTACAAATGCACTGACACAAACACTGGAAAAGCAAGAAATACCGCATGCCTGGCAAAGTACCATGCCCCTATATATACCAGCAAAAAAAACTGCAAATTAGATGGCACTGTGCAGGCCACACACACATACACACACACACACAAAGGCATGCACAACTGTGTGAACAATGACCAGGCGTACTCTGACACTATGTACCTGTGTATTATTTCAGCAATAAGCCGAGAGAGGTCGTGCATTACTCTGATTTTATCACTGTGTGTGTGTTTGTGTGTGTGTGTGTGTGTGTGTGTAATATTATTCTGTTTGAAAATAAGGCCGCTGTAAGATCTCATCATTCTGTATCCTGCTGTATCTTCTTTAAGATCTTATTATTATTATTCAGTAGCGTACGGTTTGCCATTCGTTGCCGGAGCTGTGCAGACGAGCAAGCAGATTGATCATCAGGTGTGTTGTGTTGTGCGATCATTTTCCTCACATGTGCTGCTGATGGTATGTGTGTGATTGCTGTTCTTTCCGCCCTTCATTTCCTCTCTTTTCCTGCAGGTGGACCATTTGTCTTTTGGTTGGCTCGCCTCTTCATCTCGTAACGTAATGAGACTGGTCCACGTTTCCCAGAGTCAGATCTCCTGAAACCTCATGGCTAAATACGAGGACACCCCGTGCTAGCTGAAGGATTAACAACGTCTGGGTCGATTCTCGGAGAGGCCAGTTAACCGAGCGACCGAGCGTAAACGGACGGAATCTGAAACCAGGAGCTCCTGCAAAGCTCCTAAAAAGCAAAGAGAGAAGAGGATTGGGGCCGTGACCCCAAATTTGTGAACCCTGACAACTTCAATCTTGGTCCAGGGAAAGAAAATCTTACGAGCAAAAAATCTGCACTGTAGTTTAAAAATCCAGGCAGATTTCTGTTAGAGGAAGTGAACGTGAGACAGGAGACCATCCATCATAAAAATCGGACAGAAATTTAAACTTATACACACTGACAAAAAAATTAAGCGCCCAGATAAAATACGCGAGACTTCTGTAAAACTGGCAGAAATAGAAATGACTATAGGTGTGCTCTCATTAGACATTGGGTCTTACCACAAGGGGTGTAAATGTACAAAAAAAAGGCTCTCAAAGGCTACTTTTGGGGAGTGCAGCTCTTGGTGAAAGAGCGTCTGACATTTTGCCCAGTGGACCGATTTTGAGAGGGGGCATCAGTGGACTGAGAAAAGCAGGATGTTGTTTCTGTCTTGGCTGTTCTGACCTAGCTGTTAGGAGATGTGCAGTGTTTTCATGGGTACACACACACACACACACACACACACACACACACGGTGAACAGGATCATTTGATCCATCAACAAGTATCCAAACCTAAGGGGCACTGACAAGTATCCAGATGCAGGGGGATGCACATTTATCGTCTTTAGTGACGAATCCTGGTTCTGTTTGGGATCCGAGGACGGTGGAGTTTGTGTATGAGCTCCTCAGAGTAAGCACTTCAATTCTGCTTTTTCTGTTGAGCAACACCCTTCCCAACTATCAGGGTGATGATAAGGGGACAGTCAGTTGCCCTAGTAGTGAGAAAAGGGACACTAACAATTCAGTGATATGTACAGGACGTCCTGTGTTCTCTCTCATAGCAGGGCTTTAAACTGGCATTTATCAGCAGGATAATGCTCGCCCACACAGCAAAGGTTCAAGAGGAATGTCTCCAACAGATTAGAACAGTTCCTTGGCCTGTCAGATTGATCATAGTACAACAATCGTACATTTATAGGACCAGTTGGGATGCCAGCTTAGATGCAACATCTGTAGGTAAAGGTGGCACAGGATACCATGCATAATATCCAAATAAGATCCATGAAGATCCAAGTCTCATCTTGTATCCAGGCTAAAGGCGATCTAACAAGGTGAATAGAGCCTCCTTTCAATTGTACAGTTTTCCCCAATAAACCGTAATATTAGAATCACTTATGTAATCATTACATTCATACAGATAAAGATTCACTCGATCCCAAAAACTTCTTCTTGGGGAGTTATTTTCTATTATATAAGTGCTATAATGGTTTATACAGACACACAAAAGGTTAAAACGATGTTTACTGAGGCAGAACCAGGTCTTCTTTCCTGCTCTGTGCTCCTGCTTTTTGTTCGCGTCCTGTCGTGGCGTTTTCGAGGATAAACCCATCGAAGGGTCACGCCTGACCGAACCTGTCACCATTACTGTATTTTCTCCAGCGTCGACCTTCAGCACATGGCCATTACGCAGAAATCACCTCAGGAGGTCAGGGTGAACGTCGAATGTCGGATAAAAATAGAGCCCGTGCTCGTTCGTTCATGCCGCCGTCCCGTGCCCACCTCGGCTCAAGAGACCCGCTGATGAAAAGCTTTAAAAGGTAAGAAATGACGTGTAAAAAAATCTCAAATCCTAATTTCCTGCCTCTGGTGAATTAATAATAATTTCTGCTTTAGGTGCCACTCAGGGCGACGGCCACATGGATTCTATCTCCGGCCGCCCAAATTAATCGGACGTCTCTGTGAGAAAGTAAATAAGAAAAGAGAGAGAAGAGAAACGAAGTGCGACGTGATAGATTAATGGAACCTGTCTGATGAACGGGGCCCTTTTTATTATCCATAACAAGCAGGAACAGCATCAATAATGGAGAGGATCCGACATCCAACCAAAGATATACATGAGAAAGCCCAGAGCGTCCATATCTCACATTAATACTACATACAGAAATAAAGTATTAGGAGCCAGAGAGAGGTGACGTTCAGTTGATGCACCATTCCTGTTTTCAAGAGCTCAGAGCTTAACTCAAGTCAAGTTTAGATGCCTTAAGATATTTAGGCTTCTACAAATGTTTACACTCAGCCCTCATTTGCATTGGATCATTCTAACAATGTACAATCCAAACCATGGGATTTGATTTGAGGTGGGATTTAAAATCTGGTCCTTCAGATCCACAGGTCCCCTAACAGTACCGTTACTCATACCATCATCCTTACAGTCTTGTCCATATTTTCATTGTTTTATACGTTTTATTGGTCAGCTTTAACCTTCAGATCCCTAGCTATTTAACCTTCCTCTTGAACCATATGTATCTATAGAATCTCTTACATATAAATAGATCATTTAACCTTGTTAAAAACATGAGTTAATCAAAAATATTCAGATCCAGAAGATAAAGAAGGCTGTCATAGTCTGATAGTTCTGCAAAGTGAAATCCTTACATCATTACCAAACAGCGGCAGGAAAGTTTAGTGATAACAGGACAACATATGGTTTAAAGTTTCTCCCATACAACAATTAAGTTAAGTCATGTTTTTTTCTTGCCACTGTTGAATTATTCTTGTGGATCTACAGTAGTTGTAACAGCAGTTGTAAAGCTGCTAAACGAGCGGTGTTGGTCTTGACCTTAACTGAGCTAGCACTTGTCTTGGTCTTGGGGTAAGGTGGACTGGAAACCGTTCTGAAGACAAGCCAAGAACGATGTGTAGGAGAGGAACAATAAAAAAGAGAAGCTTTTAAAAATTATTTTGTCTTCATTATTTATCTCACATAAATGTAAAAATGCAATCTTAGTTTTCACTTAAGTTCTGATTAAAAAGCTGTCATTTGTCATTTGAAGTCGGTAAGAGATTCAGTAGTTCAGATGTCCAGAAGTGTCTGTGAAAATCAAGAAAAACTTGAAAGTCTGTGAAACAGACTGTCTTCGCTATATTGATATTTTATACAGTTTTAAGAAAGATCTAAAAGTCTGATTTTGTATTGGTTTTGATTATATTTCCTAAATTCTAAATATTAATAGTAAAATATTTTTTTTATTATAGAAAATATATTATAATTATACTTAACAAATGTGTTTTTTAAATACCATTTTCTTCAAACTGTATAAAATATCAATAAAGAAAAAAAATCTTTTTACAGAAAGAAATGTCAATATTATAATGACTTCAAATATTTTAATTTGGAATTAAAAGCTTCATATTTTTATATTTTTATATACTGTGTTATATTTTGTTTAGTTTTTTACTTTGTGTTTGTTAGAATTTTTCCGATTGATGGTTTCCTGGATGCTGTGATGTTTGTTTGTCTTGGGTAGGATTTATTTCTTTATTTAATTTACTTTATTTATTCGCTCATGACTTTATTCATTAATTGATGTAATTATTTAGCTGAGGCAGCAATTTTTTTGTATTGTTTAGTTCTAGTACTTTCTGCTGTATGTCTTGTATTTGGTTATGCTAATGCTTATATATGTTTGCTTTTAACTTTAGTTATTGTAAGAGCCAGTTTGTGCCCAGGATGTACCACTGCCCATGCCCAGTCATTTCTGAGAACCTCAGACGCGACCAGGATAAGAGCGTTGGCAAAACACGATGCTGATTTTGAATGGGTGCCTGGTTCTGGTTGTAGGTCTGGTTCCTGCTTTCTCTGATTCTGGTTATTGATCCAGTTCCAACACATTTTCCAATTTTGTGTCTCTTTCTTGTTCTCTCTCTCAGTTTCTGTCTGTTTCTGATTTTTCCCAAATACTGACTGATAGGGTACCAAAACCCTAAAGAACCACTTTGACTACGGGGTATGGGTGCCAGTACCAGAGCGCATTGAGTTCTGTACACTTACCAGGTTCACATTAGAACCTCAGACTTAAAGGGTAAAGCAGGAATAAAGAAACGGGTTGAGCTTTAGCCGGAGGAACGGGCCGTGATCCGTAACATACAAACCTGAATGCATAACAAACATGCCCGGTTAACGACATGCACAGAATTAATGAGGTGTTTGTTATTCATAACGTCGTTACATTACATCATGCAGACCTGAGATCACTATCAAACACGGGGATATATTATATTAATATAAATGCTCATTTTTAGTCAGTTCACAAACGACACTCTGTTACGGAGATTCATCCCAATGAGGGACGCTGCAGTACCATTCGTGGCTGCTAAAGGGCACTGAGTACCTCAGGC
The DNA here is from genome assembly GCA_034779995.1 of Parotocinclus haroldoi. Lineage (NCBI taxonomy): Eukaryota > Metazoa > Chordata > Actinopteri > Siluriformes > Loricariidae > Parotocinclus > Parotocinclus haroldoi. The sequence continues at coordinate 5,468 of JAUZST010006784.1, forward strand.
TCAACATACATGGAAATGTGTTAGCCCGAATTGTTTGCAGCTGCCTGAAAGGGTTAATAAATTCTGATTCAAATCCAGCATTCACTGCTATAGTGGAAGATAAGAAAGCGTAAAACTGCTAGGAAAAATAATATGAGTCAAAAAACAGTTAAATAAAACTATGATGATAGAAAAGTAAGCAGAAACTTACTGATTTAAGTCTGGGAGACTTCATGCGGCCTTGGACCAAGTTTGTTGGTTGAATAGACACATTTTAATATTCCTTTAAGAAGACGTTACTTTACATATTGTCAAATACAACACACATTGAGCACGTGTACAAACACATACGTCTAATTCTCAAAACAATTAGAAGGATATTTCAAAATAAATATATATATTTTTTATAAATATATATTTTATTTTATCATTTTTTTTATTTCAATTTTAAACATTTTTTGGGTAAAACATTAAATATACATATTTTTTTTATTTACATCATTTAAAACTTTTAATTTAAAAATATAAAAATAAAAATTATTTTATTAATTAATGATATAATTACGAAAATGTCTTTTCTGTATTATGTATTATATATGCATGTATTCAAATCTCTAATTTTGCTCTAAATAAAGAAATTAATTTTAAACTTTGACATTTGAGTAATTCTGATTATAAAACACTCTCACCTTGAGCAGATAAAAGTGCATGTGTGCATTCTGATTTGAGAGGGTGTAGTGATGTTTCAAATCTTCGGTTGAATGGTGAGCGGTTCTGGAGGGGTGTGTGAATGAGGCAGACAGGCCTTTTAAGGATTCAATCAATAAGAAGTTGTTCTGCAAAGCGAACGAGGCTGAAGGTTAGAGAGCAGGATGATGAAGGAACTCTGGCTTCCGAAACAGTGTGAAGATTAAAGTCTGTAATCAGAGCCATAAACATAGACGTCTCAGAGCTTCCACTCAGACTGATTAGACGAGTTCTCATCTCTGTAACCTCTGACACACCTCAGAACCCCCAGCAATCCTCCACAGAGCAGAGGAACGCTCCCGATTTTAACTCTCGATTAAGGGCCACCTCCGATTCCGATCTCATAACAAGCTCGAGCCAGAGCAGCGCAGTTTATTTACAATTATTCGCATTCTTTACTCCAGTCTGGAATTAAAAACGACCTCAGAACAATCAGGCCTGGGACAGACTGGAACGCTGGGCTCCAGACTCTGATCGGAAATATTTTGGCGCAAACCAGATCTGAATGTTTCAGTGCTTAAAACAACATTCAAATACAAATAAAACTACAGAGATGCTCAAGCACAAGTTCCCTATTTCATTGTCAGAAGAAATAATTTAACAATTTTGGACAGAGGCCCTTGCGGAGCCCTCAAAAGGTCTGTCTGGTCCCCAACATACAAGCATTTGATTGTCAGCTGAATATTATATAAAACTGCAATTAAAATTTTCTTCCCCACTCGTTACCGTTTGGAGGATAGATACTCTTGTGGTACCAGGTATGACTGGCACCCCAAGCACAAACACTCTACTCCTTTAAAAACAGAACCCTCCTGCAAAGTTATGTTTCCCGCTTAAAAATTAATAAATAAGAAAAATAATAAATCAATAAAACAAAATAAATGTATTGAAAAAAAAAGATAAATAAATAAAGTACATGTATATATTGAAAGGGCTTCAAGAGTTGAGTTGTTCATTTAAATAAAAATTCTTTTACACAGTGCGCAGCAGTTGGAAAAAAAAATGGAAAATACCATTTTTAGATTTTCAAAAACAGAATTGCAGTATTATTCAGTGTTTCAAAAATGAATTTATTTGTTTATTTGACTTTATTGTTTCAACTATTGTTAACATGTATGAATTAATTAACAAAATTAAAAATAATCATAATTAAAAAACAAATAACTTTTTTTCAAACAATCATTTCAAACATTTAGATATCATTAAGTATTTATATGCATATTTTTTTTGTTCGGTTTTTATTTCATACAAATTTTTTTTTTACTCTGTTAAAGATATTTTAGATATTTTTGTATAAGATATTTAATTAGTATTTAGTTTTTCTTAAACATTCCCTTTTGTTAACATTGGGGGAATAGGGGGCACTGTGGAGCCCCTCAAGGTAAGCCTGGCCCCCAAAGCACAGGTGAATCATCATGCTTTCTGCTTAAAATAAAATTCACACAAGTTAATTTACACAAAAAAGAAAATCTGACCTTACTTAATTGTTCTATTAAATGTTTCTGTCCTTTTCCTTTTTTCTCCTGTCCTTTTAATAGCTACTTCTATAAAATGTTTGTCCTGACCGATCAGCTGAGGGACAGCCAGCATTAGAACCAAACAGTGACGTAAATCCTCACTGCGTCTTGGCTCTCGGCTCCTACTGACTCCAATCTAAAGTTTATCAGTGACGTTTTTGGGTTAGCGAGCCCTCTCCAGATCTGTGGCTGTGACCTGATTATGTACATCATCAAAACAACACTGCAGAAACCCTGCTAGATTAAAAGCAATCCTAAAACCGTTACAAATACTGACTGAACATCAGTAACAGCGCCCTCCTTGGCCAGAAAATCGAAACTGTTCTTGGATCGTTTTTTTTCTTCTTGTTTTAATAAAGTTTATAGCAAAGCAAATGCATGGTAGTTTCATTTTGTGTAAATGTAAGGCTTTTATTTTACAGACCTGACCAGTCTTGTGCACTCCTATCAGAGCTTTTGTTGATCTTCCGCCAATGTTTCGGTCACTTTATAGAGCCTGTCTTGCTTTGTGAGGGTCACCAATCTTCTGGCTACTGACAGTGTTACTCTTTTGGGTAATAATGTAACGTTTAAACCTTTTAACAGTTTTTAATAGTGTGATATCACAGTCCTGTTTCGTACAGGACCAGAAGATTGCTGGAGATTAATTATATTATTAGTTATGGACGGCATCATTTATCGCGGCCCCTCAACGGATCTTACTACAGGGAACGAAAACCTCGTAATGTCGACATCGTCTAATCCAAACTGCCACGTTAGGGGACTGATAAATTCACTATTTTTTACCGGCAGGAAGCTCAACAGTGATTTTAGGGGAATGACAAAGGCAGTGGTGTGAGGCCTGAGGAGACAGATGGAGAGAAGTAAAAGCTCTGCGTTTCATACAGCGCTAACGAGAGCCCTGTTAACACCTGCACTAACATCCTCCTATCTGGATTGGATAAATCCTGATAGGGAAAACATACCAGTTTAAACAGCTCTGACACCGAGCCTTTTGTTTCTGCACCGAGCTAAATATAGGCGCCATATATCAGGCCGTCTCGAGCTAAAAACAAAGCAATGAGAGGATTTCCTCCCAGCACAAATAAAATCACTCCGGCTAGACTTTATCGGTCTGACTTTTTCATCTTAAAGTCAGTATTGCACATGCACCATTACGAGGCTTCTGTAATCAACTAAAAGCATGCAGACTATTTCTTGGAGATAAAAATGCAGAACGGCCTTCGCAGAAAAGCAAATAAAATTTTCAGGGTGCTAAGAATACGCTTATTTATACTTTATTGTATTTGCTTTCCATAAACATCTACAATATTACAAATCATACAGCGAGAGATTAGTAATGTCTGCAGAATGTAAAGAGAGGGAGAACCTTCTCTAGTGTTGAAATATAGGTGAAAAGATTCATCCAGGAAAGGCTGAGACTATGAAGTATGATCAGAGGAACTCCAAATCACCAAATGTTTATAAATAATGAAGATTGGAAGGGATTTATATACAGTATTTCCTTCTCTACGAAACATAATATCATTAAACCATTCAGAATCCGGAGGAACTTCAGTCCTAAAAAGCCTAAACTGAAGCGGGGTGATCTTTCTCCACTCCCTCAGATGGCACTGAATCAAGAACCATCATTCATCAATAGCTGATAGAAGCACATGGGTAAGGGATTCCTTTATCAAACCTTTATCAAGCTCTCCAATACAGAGTTACATTCATAAATACCACTTAAAACTTTACTGTACAAAAAAGAAACCTCATGTAACCATGTCCAGAAGCCCCGCCCACTTCTGTGGGCTCAGGAGCATCTAAGATGGACCATTCCCATGGAAACAAGGATTGTGCTCAGACCAATCAGTATTACAAATCTTTTATGAAAGAAGAAGCATCCAGACTATGAGGTCCAAGAGCCAGGCACTATCATGGTCTATCGTGGTCGGGTCTGGACCCTTGGTAAAGGTTATTTACACTTCTGTGACGCAGCATTAATGCAGAAAAGTACACTGAGATTTTAGAGCAACATAAACTGTCTTCAAGACAATTTTTACCAGGGATGTCTATGCATTTTTTTAACAACAACAAAACACAAATAAAACCTCTGCAGTTCTGACCTGTCCCCAATAGAGAATGGGTGAAGAATTTAGACACTAAATAAGGAACAACAATGACACCACACTGTTCCACATCTTAAGACGTATTTGGAGGTAGAATAGAACAAAATAAGACCTAAAGCAATCGCTCGGCATAATTTTAAAGTAACTGGATATTTATTGTTGGGAGAAGGAACAGTAATGTTATAAAATGGTTCCAACATTTTTTTCAAATGTGTTGGAGGTCAGAAATGCAGGAATGGGTGTTTATTAATCTATCAAATTAATAATATACGAAGTATTGATTTACCACCCTTTTCCTGGGTTGTATGTAGAACTGTATTTATTATTTGATGGTAAGTGATGCTACACGGCTCCATAAATTAGCTGTTTTGTTTAATGTAGGTCTTTGTAAGACTGAGTGATGTGAGAGAATAACATTTTTGAGCAGTGAGGATTTTCCTCAGCCGGAAACAAATCAGACTTTGCTTTAGACATAAAAACCTCCAGCAGCAGCCACCTGAGCTTTTTGTTCCTCTGTTCTGTTCGACATCTTACAAAACATTTTCTTTTAGGTTCTGACCCGCTTCCCCCTCTGTGATGTTACTATTATTTCCAATCTGAACCCGTTCTGGAAATAACAAATCCCCAAGCCGCTGGGACTTTCGCGTCGATAACGCTCTGATAGAAATTAAACGACTTTGGTCTGGGAATTGTGAGGAAATGAAAAATGCGAGGCTGCAGAGTTCAGCAGCTCCGGGGATTTGGGGAGAGGAAAGAGGAGAGAATGGATTGGAAACGTTGGGTGTGAGATGGATGACGAGCTGCCAGAGCTCAGCACAAACACACAGGTGAGAAGAATGGATGGAAATGTCATCGCCTTTCTCTCGCCCATAATGACCTGCCTGATTCATGATTCCACTCAAATAGAACCAAGGACTGAAGGAGAAGCTGCAAATAAAGAATGAATTATAACAGCACAGATATAGAAAGCAATCGCAGGGGTTAAAACACAATACACAAAACGAAATGCAATGCAAAGATCTGAAATTAAACAGGAGAGGAACATGCTGTCTAAACTCTTGATTTAGTCTCAGCTTATATATACTGCTCAAAAAAATAAAGGGAACTCTTGGAGTTACATTGTGTTGTTTAAGTGTTCCCTTTATTTTTTGAAATATATATATATTAGCCATAGAACTTGCAGTCGTAGGGCTAGAATGGATTCAATCTATAATAAAACTTTCACTAACAGTAGTTCCAGTACCAGTAGTTCAAACTTGTCCTGTATGAATTAACTTAACGAATGAATTAACTGAATGAATGAACTTATTTTGCTATCTACGGAGGACATTTAGGCCTTTTTCTCTTCCTCAAACATGGCATCTGTCAGTGCAAGCACATTTTATGAGAAGGGGAAAAGTAAGTGCATAATACTTTTTATTGAGCAAAGTTTGGCTTGAAATGTTGTGTGCATATGTTATCTAAGTCTCTTAACAACACATTAAAACATTGTTTGAAATAGTTTAACCCTATTTTAGTAATTTAAGCCTAAAAAAATGTCCTCTGTAGTGGACATTTGTAGTTATTTCTTTCATTTTGTTCTGTTTCAATGACAAGAAAGGAAGTCATTCTCATAAGAAGAGAGAATTTTATTTGTGAAATGTTGAGGCAGAAACAGAAAAGTGATCTTTTGTAGAAAGACTCTTAACCAAAGTAAGGTAAGGATGTCTGCCTAGAACAGGAAAATTGTGCATTGACAAGAAAATGGTATGGCAAATCATACCAAACTGGATTGAAGGTGTTTGTTTTGGCTGCAACTGGTCTGGTCTTAGACTTTGTGGTCTACCAAGGCACGACTACCTTCAGAGATTCAGGAGGAAAGGGCATTTGAGAGCAAGCTGTTCTTCATTTGGCAGTGTCTATTCCCCATGGAACCCACCTGACCTTTGACAGGTTCTTTACAACTATCAACCTCCTTGATACGCTGAAGGCCCTCCTGAACTTGCTGTCATAAAGTGGTCGGACAACAAGCCAGTTGCCATGGCATCCTCTGCCTATTGCATTGAACCTCAAGACACGCAAAAAAATGGTCCAAGAAAGAAAAGATTTGTCCAGGTGTCAAGGCCACTAGCAATTGCCGAGTACAACGCCAACACTGGTGGTGTGGACTTGGCTGACCAAATGTTAGGTTTATTTCAGTATAAAAGTGACTGTGAGTTACTGGGGAAGAAACCACTGAAGTTCCTTGACTTCAAACTCCTTGGTGAAGAGTTAATAACTTGGGCCTAAGCAGAAATCGCAAGTGGCATGCAGCATGACAGTGACACGTCAAAAGTGGAAACCGCAGACAAATGCAGCTCTGAGACACTATGGATCCATACATCGTCCAGAGATGGCGAACGAAACACATCAAGGTGTCGCAGATCCGACTGCAAAAGCAAACCATATGTGATGTGCATGAAGTGCAAGGTATTCCTGTGTGTTTCCAAGAAGGGGAATTGCTTTTTGAAATATAATAGCAAATAAGCACAACAAAACAAAAGCGATTGTTGACAGTTATGTGGCTTTTAAACTCATTCTGATGTTCACTTTTCTGTATGTTTGGTTGCCAATTCAGTTTCTGGTAATGTCTGGAATTCCGATGTCCACTGTAGAGGACACATAATATCTTAAAAATAAAAACTTTATTGTTATGAAACAATTACTATTTTTCACAGTACTGTATGTTATTAGTTTAATATTTGTATTGCTTTTATAGATATCATTGCTTTATAGTTTCACTGCAAAAAAAATCCTCTTCTGACCTGTGTTTCCTAAAATTACCCAAAATGATCACACTTGCTTTCTTCTTAAAAGAAATCAAAAGACAGGGTGAATCCTGATCTAATCATTCATACTCTTTAATGTGATTTATATGTCAATGGTATTTATTGTATTTTTTTATATTGTTTATCTATTTACAATTAGAAGTTGCAGCAATAAGTTCTTATTCTTTCCAGTGACAGTCAGTTATTACGCCTATTGATTCTCAGTGCAGTAACAGTGAGATTGGAGACGCCTAGGTGAGAAATACAGATTTTTGTTTGCTCTGTATCAATCGATAAAGCGTTTGTGTTTTGGTGAGAGCTGTGAAAGAAAGGCTCGTCCTGGAACAATCAAATTTTCTTCTGATCCATCAGCCCAGATGTGAAGAGAGGAAAGATGATGAGAGCTTTATCTCATGAGACACGCACCTGAACCCACAATCCATCATGTTCCATCACATTCCCTCAGGATTTATCAGGATCTATCAGGATCCATTGAGAACAATCAGGATCCGTCAGAATCCAACAAAATCCATCTAAATTAATCTCTCATCTACCAAGATCAATCAAGGTCCATCAGAAATCTGGAAAAATCAGCAATCAGAATCCAACCAAGAATTTATTAGAAATCTATTATGATTCATCAAAGCCAAGCAGACTCCATCAGTCATCCATCAAGAATCCATTAAGGATCTATCAAAGGCAATCAGAATCCATCAGGAATCCATCCAAATCCATGGGAATCTATTATGGCTCTATCAGAGGCAATCAACCCAGCTGATTACAAAATCTTGGACTCTGATGGCTGCTGCTTAATTATCCTAGACATGGATTATTATGGATTATTGTGGATCCTAATTTATCCTGATGGATCCTGGTAGATTCTGATGGAATCAGATGGATGCTGATTGATCCAGGTGGCTCCTTGTTCTAATTGTGTTTGATACATACTAACAGATTCCTGGTGGATCCTGATGGATTTTGTTTGCTTTTGATATATCCTTGTGGATTTCTGAAGGTATCCTGATGGATTCTGATTGCATTTGTTAGATCATTATGAATTCAGGTGGCTTCAGATTTAATACCAAACCTAACTTCAGATAATTATTGTAACTACACACTCAGAGTCGCCTGATACCCTCGACCAATTTCACACACACACACACACACACACACACACACACACAAACACACACACACATACACACACACAAGCCACAAACACACTTGTCCTCTCTGCAAAACCAGAACCAGAACCAATCAAGTGGTGGTGCGCCAGATCAGATCTGACCGGCAGAACTAATCCATCCTGCTGATCCATCTGGGAGAGGTTGAGTTCAGGCATTACTAATCACACACTGACAGTCATGCTGATTGATCCAGGTGGATTCTGGTTATAGTAATGGATTGGATTGGATTCTGACTGATGCTGAGGGATCCTGATCGCGTTGTTAGATACTAAGATATTCCTGGTGGATCCTGATGGATTTTGTTCACTTTTGATATATCCTTGTGGATTCCTGATGGTTCCTGATGGATTCTGAATGCTTTTGATAGATCCTAATGGATTCCTGATGGATTCTGATTGCTTTTGATAGATCCTAATAGTTCCTGATGGATCCACCATAATCATTCAGGATCAGATGAGAGCGGTAATCTGGATGTTCATGATCTTTAATCAGAGTTAGATCTGGGAACAATTTCTATGTTTTTTATTGTACCTTCAATAATTGGAATTAATAATCCATCCAGATGTTGAGTATTGTCTAATAAGAGATCATTATCTCTCACCTGATTATTATTTGTAATCTGTTGTTAAACTGCTTTTGCTTTATCCAGCAAAGCTTCAGATTTAATACCAATATGCACAATAAACACTTTTAATCAGAGCATTATTGTAACTACACTCACTCAGTCACCTGATACACTTGATTAATTTCACACACACACACACACACACACACACACACACACACACACACACACACACACACACACACACACACACACA
>JAUZST010006785.1:0-14615 GCA_034779995.1 Parotocinclus haroldoi
ACACACACACACACACACACACACACACACACACACACACACACACACACACACACACACACACACACACACATCCAATGTGTGTGTTTGCCTAAATGACTCTCTACTCTGTACATTAGGCTCAGATTGAATCTAAAACACTGACATTGATTTTACTGCCCGCATTCAAATTCAATAATGGAATGTTTCATTATCAAGCCTTCATAACATAATGTACTCTCTCGCGCTCTCTCTCTCTCTCTCTCTCTCTCTCTCTCTCTCACACACACTCTCTTTCTCCCTCTCTTGCCTTCTTTTTCTGTAATAGTGTTTCTTGTAGTAGTTTGCAGAGTCACTTCAAATGGCATGAAAACTGACATTCTCAGTCTCCTCATTATGATGTTCATCAGTTTTTGTCTCTCTAGCCCATGTTCAGACTTTACTTCTTTAATCTATTTTTTCTTTTTTTACTTTTCTATGCTCTGTACCAGATGAAAGCTGTTCCAGTCACTAGAAAAGCAGATCAGTTGATATAAATACTCTAATCTCAGTATTTATAGTCTTTGGCCATGCCTTAGTCATTTTATTATTCTGTGTTTTAGTAAAAATTGCTATTTGTATGTGACTGGCCAGAAAGGGTCTGTCTCACAGACTCAGAATCAAAGGAGAAATGTACAGAAAGTATAACTGAATACATGCATTTGATCCTGCATTCCCAGTAAAAAATTAGGATGTGTAAGCATAATCAGCAGTGAACCTAAATATATATAAACATATAACTTGTTCGCCAATGTATTGATAAACCTGATTGATTGGTTATATGGTCAGTAGTTTGTTTCCTCCAAATTATTTATATTATTTATTATATATTATTTAATATGGAGTTGGCCTCTCATTGATAGTGTAACAGCCTCCACTCTTATTAGATAGCTTTCTACTAGATTCTGGAATATGACTACAGGGACACATTTCCATTCATCCACAAGAGATTCAGAGAAATTAGCTACTGATGCATGGCAATAAGGCTGGCTCACAGCCAGCATTTAGTTAATCAGTGTTTGGGCCATTGTAATTCTAACACAGCCAACCATTTCACAATGGAGTAATGGAAAATGGCTTTCATAAACTCAAAATCTCTGAAATATTCCTGTATTTCAACTGAAGGTTTGTTATTTCCCATACTATGGCTCATCTCAAATCATGATTCTAGGATTTAGTTCACAAAGGTCTGAACCCCATGAGGGCAGTTAGTTGTTTTGTTGTTATTTTGCAGTTACCCTGTCTGATATGTGACTGCATTCAAGCTGGTGTTTCCCAGCAGCAGTGATGTGCTGGTATTGCCCTTTTATCTGACATTTAGACAGGGAATATACAGTAAGCAAAAGAGGAAGGATATATAGCGCCTAACAGACAACAAGCTGCCAAAAACTGCCAGAGAAAAGCGAATAAGACTGGAAACCGAAAGAAAAAAAATGAAAGAGAGAAGCACAAAATGGCAAGGCATCAACAGAACACCTTAACACAAATGAAAGCTATAGCTATGGGCTAATACTAGAAAAGGAGCGGATAGTGTGACAAGTTCACAAAGCTTACTTGTTTCATAAGCGATTTAGCAACAAGGTGAAAAGCATGGGTTCTTTAAAGTGGGTAGAGATTGAAGGATGCATTCTTTAAAAAATAAATTAACAAAGAACTAGAGGATTACCAATACTGGGATACAAGCAGACTGTTATACATGATCCACAGCTCAAAAATATTTTCGGGGGCTGTAAAAGAAAAAAAACTAAATAATTTTTTGGTTTGTTTTTATTATAATTATATATAAGTATAATGCTAATATATAATAGTTTACTAGGACTATATTTGACTATGTCGTGGACTCTATTGTACAATGTTTATGAATGAAGAACCAAGTCAGGATGATGAGCACTATGAGCATCCCAGATGATACATCATACTATATAGCTCGCTTCTGACTCTTTTTCTCCTTCTACAGCAAGCTGCTTAATTACAGTTGGCTGTGCTTCCCTGTAAATGCTTCCTCTTCTACACTTTCTTACTGGATTTTGCATCAGATGTTGCATCTACTCTGTGAGTTTGTTCCTGTGCCTGGCTCCCGTTTACGGTTTGCATGTTTTTTTTGTGTTGTGTTATGTTCTTAGCTCCCTGTTATACTGTATGTGTTTAGGTACTTCTGTGTTGGTGTGTAGAGCTGTAATGTCGTGCGTTTACTGATGTACTTTCTTGTTCCTGTGTTGTCAGCTTGCCCCATATTGGGTCCATAGTGCACCCTAGTCCCGTGTCTCATTATTTTTAGCCCGTGGCTGTTTGTATTATATTAACCTGTTAGCTTCTTTCTGTTCACATCCACCAAGTCATGTAATAATCACCCACACTTGCACTTGTATCTGTGTCTGTCCTTGCCCCATTGGAGCCAGATAAATTTCTATAAACATATGATTTGTTTTATGCTGTTGGTTTAATGCTAATATACAGCTCACATAAATTGGGGGAGACTTAAAAATAAAATATTCCATAATTAAATATTGCTTATTTTTTGTGAGCAGTGTATATTGGTGGAAATGTTTTCTCTGCTACTTAGTATGATCATAATAACTATCATCATCATCATCATCATGATGCACAGTAATTGTATGATATAGGGTCTCATCAATACATGTTTGTTTCTATATTGTTTTAATGGAACTTAAATTCAGATAGCAGAATTTATTGTCAAAAACATGACAGACTCCAATGTTAATATCTTTATTGTTATTATCTTTATTATGAAACTGGGCTTCACTGACATGGATAAAGTCAAGCAATTTGCTATCACATCATGCTATGAGACTGCTGATGCTCTACTCCATTTCATACTGTACTGTTAAATTACAGTTTCTTACTCACTAAGAAAAAGAAAAACATTTTTGAAAGACTGTATTTTCAAGTTAAGTGCACACTACTTTCATAGCAGATACTATATCCACTGGCAACTGCCTGCCTCAACACAGTGACAGATTTAGGCAACTTCTTGCATTCTTTGCATTTGGAAAGTAACGGCTTCAGTGCCTCAGTGGGTAGAGGCAGCTGCTGGAAAAGGAAAGTATGTTGAGCCTTTGCGACTTTTCCAAACTGGATTATGCACTGACAATTTGTTACACAATGACAACACAATTTTTAGAAGGCTTAGGTGCTGACATTTCACAAAATGCTCTGCTTTTGAATTTGTGGTTGAGTTGAAATGTTAGGAGCACAAAAATGGTCCAATCCCAAACTAAATATCCAATCCTAAACTCTTATCTGAACACTTAATCTGTTTTATGACCCAGCTGGAAACAGCACCCACTGAAGGATTAGGTTTGAATCCTGGGCTGGGCTTGTATAAATACTCAAGAATACTGCAATTAACTAATTCTCTGTCCAGTGATACATCTGCCTGCACCCAGTGAATTATAGGATAACTGGGACTTTTGTTTCGGTGTTTCTATATTACTTGTTGTACAATGACATACTCAGAATTTAGAGTCGCACAGCTGTACCCATCTGCTTGAGTCAGCCATAGCTGGGCAACTGTGCATAGCAAGTAAATCTGTTAAACACTAAGTAGGTTAACTGATTTTACAATAATGTGGTAGTATACAGGTAGACCCCAATTTATGGTGCAAATATTTTCTGACAAGTTCATTGTGAGTTTAATGTATTGTCAACCAAGAAGTTTAATACATATTGTTTATATTATAGTGCAGTTTACGTTATACAAATGCTTAAACATTAACGCTAATTAATTAACGCATTAATGCTTAAACACTTACATTAACCTAACCCATTTTATTATTTGCATGACATTTTAATCTAATGTAACTAATGCCTTTGCTAGTTTAACACGTCTTTGCTTTAGCGTTCTAAAATGTACTTTTGGTAGGCTTTATTATTATAAAACATTGCGGTTAAAACAAGATATAAGCCCCCATTACCTTGCCTGCAACTTGGCTGACTTTCATTTAAATATTGGTGGATGTTCATTAAACACACACAAGCATACACCCACACACACAGGAAACAACACAAAGGAAACTAACATTTAAAATATGGTAAGGAATTATGGGAAATGTAAGCTGTGTCTCATTTCAAGGGTCTCATCCTTTGAAGGACACTATGCAGTCTACATAGGCATGTCCTTCATAGGCTGCGTAGACCATGGTGAGGACTAAAACTAAAATGATATGGTCTGCTCTACGGCAGATTTTTTTGTTCACCAAGCCACTTGGTTATTACTTTTGCCTTGTGACATGGTGCGCCATGATGCTGGAAAAAAATCATCAATCAATCAAATCCAAAAAAACATCTCTTGGAAGAAGTTTCTCTCTGAGGAAATGTTGATATCATTCCTTATTCATGTTCTTGTTCTTAGGCAAATGTTTGAGCATCCACACTCCCCTGGATTAGAGGCAACCCCACACATAAATGTTCCTAGGTTGCTTCACTGTTGGCATGACACAGGATTCATGGTAGCACTCATCTTTTCTTTGTTGGGCAATAATTTTTCCAGATGTCCCAAACAGTCTTAAAGGGGCTTCATAAGAGAGAAAAAAAACTTTTATCCCAGTAATCTGAAGTCCAGTCCCCATGCATCCTGCTGAATGTAACTCTGTTACGTGTTTCTCTTTAGCACCACTACCCTTTAAAGCAACCAGTCTGCTCTTTTGATCAGCATGGCAGAGTAATATCAGCTGCCTTGTCCTCATTTACCTTTTCTTCTGAGCTAACAAGATCATCACTGAAATTATGTTAGCAGGCCATTTGTGCTATTCTAAAAAAATGGCCATAACTGTATGTAGTTAATATGTATGATGGGCCATTTAGTTCTGCTCAGCAATCCAGTATAAAATGTACATTTTATTGCCATGATTTTAGTGGGGCACAGAATCAGGTTACTGCTCACGTGCTGGCCCCCAGCAACCTGAATTGGATTAAGCATGTATAGTATGTGAATGCATGACTGAATAAAGTTGTTTAGTGATACAAGCTGATAGCCCTGTTGCCATACTTGATTGATGGGATGACAGTTCCAATTAGATCTTCCTGGTGTTACACAGAGCAAATCTGTAAGATTGGCACAGTGAGACTTGTGAGGACAAGAATCGCTGTCTTGGATAGACTGAACTGAACATTCTTATCCTTTAGACTGATAAGATATCCTCTTAAAAGGAGGGCATGGAAAGCTGATTATCAGCACTGGTACAATAAACCAGAGTGAATGACTCAGTGATGTGGTTGCTGTAAGTTGGGTCAAGCATAAGTTCTTACGGCACAGCCAGATTACCTGATACTACTCAGACTCCTTGAGTGGGAATATGTCATAATGTTCTGACATAGAGGGTTAGTACACTTGAGACCTTTTTAAAGGCTGGACTTTTGCTTTGCTGAGAGCTCTTGCAGATTGTAGTGTCCACAGAAATTACTTTTGATGGAGAGACGATTCTTTAAGCCACTGTTTTGCACATTTAATGGAAGTTACTGTATCGTGTTCAAATCTTTCTATATATTTCTATTTATTATGACAGGTATGCAGCTGTTAACATCCACATTGCGTTCTGTGAAACAGGATTTGCACCAGAAATTAACGTAGTCACATAGTAATACAAATATAGGCTACTGTATTTACAATAAGGATTTACTTAAACGTAAGCACAACTGGAACGCTCCCATCAATGCAGCATCTATAATGCCACCACATCTTTAGTTTTCAGAAATCCACAATAATTATATAAACTTCAGTTATACTGTTATGACCTGTCTAATCTAATGCCATAATATTTAACAGGATGGTATGATGGACCTGAGAATTGTGTTTGATGGAAACTAATATTGCATTGCTAGACAGTATTACGAATAATGCGGAAAATCAGCCTGATGAAGACTCAACGTGTGAATGTAAGCCAGTTTATAGTTGTAGGTTTAGAAGAATACTAACAACAGGACATACACATACACTTACAGATGGCATTTACAGATGGTTAAAAATAAGTAGTGGAAATTAATACACACAAAGACAAGAAACTTGCACAAAAAGTCTTTCAGCAGTGCACGTCAACCATTTTAGACCTGTCTCTAGGCCTAATGTGCATTGCCGGTAATGTAGTGAGCTTTCGAGTGAATGTCATACTGCTCCTCAACTCCTGCCTCTGCTTGTGGATCTGCAGTTTAGATTTTTGCCCTATTATAACCTATGATCATTTTAAAGTATCATTAAATTGTGCATACCGGTATCCTCTGTGATTGAAAATGTAGAAAGGAAAATGGCTTGAACTGAATTTTTCTTAAGAAGTGCTGCTTGCTGAACCAGCATAGTGCAGAGATGTACAGGGAAAAAGACACAGGACACCATTTTATATAAAAAAAGGGAAAATCACATATCTGAATACCCTAGCAAGTAATGGGTGAGGGAGCCTATCTTTTAAGCAGTGTCCTGAGCATGACATCTATCTTGAAAGCCACTATACTGGAACAAGGACAAAGGCAATTTTCCAATGGGAAGGTGGTCATGTCTGCAGTTGTTGCAATATCTGTTGTTGTTCAAAAGTTATCAACGCTCCCATCAATGCAGCATCTCTAATGCCACCACATCTTTAATTTTCAGAAATCCACAATATTTAGACAAAATTCAGTTATATTATTATGACTTGTCTAGTATAATGCCATAACATTTAATAGGATAGTATGATGGACCTAAGAATTGTGTTTGATGGGATTGGGATTGTGGAACACCTGCTCCATAGTGTGGTAAAGCCCCATCTTGTTATAAATAGCTGCAATCTTTGGGGTAATGCTCAGGTAATGCTGAGCATTTAGGATCTTCTTGAGTAAATATTCCATGTAATATTCGACATTAGGGTGATTACACAGGTGGCCCATATTCCACACCATACCACAATCTTCACATCACCAAGGCTTTGGTGTCTGCCATCCACTGAGGGTTTTCTTCACTCCATGACCCCATATTCCTGTGTTTGGCCTCACCACTGACATAAAAAAATGGCCAATGCAATTGACTGAACAGAATGTCCTGTATGAATGCGGGATCCCCTGTTGATGTCGGTCTAATGCCCAGATGATATGTCTATCAAGGTCATCCTGTTTCTACCGCAGCAGGATCCTGAAGGTTTTATTACTTTATTATTTTGCAGAATTCATTCAAGGGATGATTGGCTGGCACCATGTTTTGCTGTGACATGCCCCTGTTTCTCAGAATTTGCTTTGTGAAATTGGTGGTCATTTTGGGAGTCAGTTGTTGAAGTCTATGGTACCCCCAGACATCACAATCCTCAGTTCCATCTTCAATTACCTATGATGAACAACAAATAGTTTGAACTTCCTGTGTTGATAACATTTAAACCACAAGAAATATTGCAAACCTGATTATGCCAATCAATTATGGGGCAATTCTGGTATTCTGTTAATTCTGTAATATGCTACATGACCATCTTCCCATTTGAAAAACTTTTCCTTGGTCCAATGCAGTGGCTTTCATGATGGCAGCCACGTTCTGGACATATAGCCCCCTCATCACTTGCTGGGGTATTCAGATATGTCACATTCCCTTTTGTTTCTGAAATAAATTGAAGTCCTGTGTCTTTTGACTCACCCTGTATTAATGATGAAGGTGAGTGCAGTAATGAGTGTGATGTTTACCTGGTGAAAAGGTGCAAGGTTTAGTGTGTTGTAGTCAAAGACTCAGGTTATCTCATTTTGGCACTTGCTCTGATGTAACCCAACATAGCGATCCATGTTCTAGACTTGATTCATAGGTCTCTGATAATGCCAGAAAGCCAGAGCATTGAAGGAACTAAGCAAGGCCTAGGCTGTTTTGAAAAGTGACAAATAGGGGAGTCAGAATGAGTGGGTAATGTAAATCAAACAGCATCAGTGACTGCACTTCATGTACTTTGTACCTTTGAACTACATTGCTGGAGATTTTGTTTGAGACCTACCTTAAGGGGATGTTGTGGGATGTGATGGTGGGTTGAACAAGATCAGCCTAAAATGTTACATCTATATTTTTTTCTTGGCAAGATTTTGTCTTTTGCAATGCTCAAGCTATTCAAATACTTACACACAAAACTGTTTTAAATCTTATTTGAAAGATCCAAGGGTTCTCACAGCAAGACACAGTTTACCCCATCACACAGTGCTTCCTACTCACAAGCAAATCAATGGCTATGTGCAGGAAGACCATGATTCCCCTTATGGGTAATTTGGTGTGCTTGTGTATAAGTGTGTTTGATTGAGCGGTGACTGTTTAGACTATAATTTAACTGTTTAAGCGAATTCCAATTATTTATTTATTTTATGCATATTAGACATGTAAGGTTGTGTGGCTTTGTTGCCATGGAGCTGAGCTCGAATTTAAATCATTGGTGAATTGGTGGACACCTACATTATGCAATTTTGTATTAACCATCCTTCCTAAAGTTGATGGAGGCCAAATACACTTGCAGTTCATTCATAGTCGAATCATTAAGAATTTAAAGGGTCACACTGTACCTAAGTCTGTTAAACACTTATTACATTAAGTACTTTTAACACTAAAGTGGATGTTATTCTGCAGTGGTTAGGAAATTAATAACAAATGAATGATAAAACATGTTTTATTAATCTGATTAATTTTGTTTATGCCAATGTTGCTGGTGCCTTTGCTACTTTAAATAATGTTTTTGCTTTAGTGGTCTATATTATACAGTTATAAGTTGCTAACCATACATTTAACAATGAGCTATCACTACCTTCTCTGTAATTGATTGATTTGGTTGATTTAGTTTTAAAAAAAAATCAATTAATCTATCCAAAAAGTATTGCTGCTTAAACTTTTGGAAATATGTTGGCACATTATGGGAAACAATAGTGTATGTATTCAGTTTATGTGGCATGTTTGGTAGTTCTGCTCAGCAATCCAGGATTAAATTGACATTTTATTGTGAATTTTGTGGGACACAACAACATTATATTGGGGCATGTGCCCCAGTAAAATAGGCCCAGTGACACCCCTGTATTTAATGAATGTACTTATTTGGGTGCATTTTTAAGTTGTTGGTTGTAGATATTGGGTCATATTTTACACCTGTAAGTTTGTGGTTACTACACAATGAAGATAGTACCCCATAATGTAAGAAGCCTAGGGTTCAACCTCTCTTGCTGAAATAATATGGCTACGTCTGAGGAAATTGAAGGGAAGGTTAACAACACTACCCAGCCCTGAGATTGACTGAAATACAGTTCAGGGCATATTAACTTCCCCAAGACACTGGTCAGAAAAGAGATTAAACACATTTATTTTATTACTTAGATATGGTTTTAAATTGCCAAGAGCAGTCTTAAGTTCTTATTCTCAGCTACAAAAATGACTTCAGCAACTCTCACCATTTTGAGGAACATCAGTTATACCATGACTCACAAGTAATGAACACATCTTTATTCACATACAGCACTAACATTATTACTCATAGGTATTTGTGAAGTCCAGGAAACAGTAAATGAATAACAGTAAGACTGAATGGAAATATCCGATTATGAACATGTGCAATTAAGTGTAGTGCTTTAATTTACGTTTTATTGACTATACAACCCTCTTCTGATTATACCACATAATTTTTGCATGTATAAAAATCACCAAAAAGCAAGGGCTTTTTATTCTCTTTAGTGGTGGAGCCATGACATCGGCTACTTTCTGCAGATGAGGTCACAAAAACATCTAAATGATAAATTAGCCCTTGGCAGTTGTTATCTCTCTGTGTTTTGTCCACAAACTTGTTAAGAGTTAAGAGTAGTTGTATGATCTTTGAGTGTTTTTAGCTTTCAGAGCAAAAGCAAAGCATCTTGTTTTTCCTGAACTTATGCTGGATAGGGTCATAATCTGGAACATAACCTGGAAGGCAGCAATACACTAACTGCCAATCTAACGCATTGTTCTAAAACATACCACCCGAGATACCACCAGCCCACGCAGTTTTTGAACCCAGGTCCTCAGCAATTGCCATTCCTAAACGTTAGCTGCTTTGCTTTATTTATCTATACATTTACATATATGTTACATAATTTACATATACTGTATTTAGCTCTACCTGCACCGTGCCTGTATTAAAAAACTTAAAATAATTTAAATAAATAGCAAGGAGCTATTTAGCATCATATTAATAATTCTCAATCACTCACTCATTTCCCGTACCTGCTTTATTCCCATTTGCATTTAGCCACTGGCAGATGCGCTCATCAAGAGTGACTCTCAAAACCACTAAAGGTACCTTAAACCAATTCAGGGAAATGAGGAGTCGGGTCTGAACTGATAGCACATGGCACAAAGCAATTACCAAACCTAGACGGAGTGCCAGTCCATTGTAAAGAAAATGCACAAACACACACACACACACATACAAACACACATCTTGGAATGTTGGGGGAAACCAGAGTACCCAGAGGACACTCACGCAACCACAGCGAGAACATGCAAACATGCTCCACACAGAGAGTGACTTGGAAAGCAAGAAAACAGCAAACCAAACATCCCGCATCACCATAATTTTCTTTGACTATGAACCCCCAACTTAGCCCTTGGTCTAAAACAAGAATGCACAGCCGAAGTTTACCTGGACAGCACACCGGACACATCCAACCTCCAACCACAGGCCAGGCAAGGAAGGCAGGTCAGACATGACCTCGGATGCCAGGCCCAGTAACCCTGGCCTCACATCCTAGTCTAAGTCTAACCAAAATCCTGCATAAATAAATATGTTTTTGCCCAGTCTTAAAAATGTGTGTTCTTGTGTGTGTGTGTGTGTGTGTGTGTGTGAATATTTACCACAAACAACCCCCCCCATGCTGTGCCTTTTGTATTCTAGAAATTTTAAGGACTCCTGCATCTTGCAAACAAAGTAGACAAGCTGGATTGTAGGGCTCTAAGAGTTCACTCGGATAATGTGGGGAAAAACCATGTAGAGCTTTATATGTTACAAGAGGTTTTTTATGTTGTATATGTTAACAACTAGTGTAGAGATGACAGAACGGGACTTATTCAGTTTAGCTCTAGTTAACACTTGAGCTGTTTCATTCTGAGCTGATTGATATTTTTTAATAGATTTACTAGAGCATCTAGTAAGTAAAGAGTTACAATAATCCAACATTGAGGTTATAACGCATGATTCCATTTCTCAGCATCTTTATAATAAAGGGTATTTCTAATTTTAGTAATATTACATAACAGAAAGTAAGCAATTCAAGTTATTACTGACCTACGGTTTTTCATTTTTAAGCCATCTACGCTTAGGACAGAAGTAGCCGACCTGTCTCTCACAGCCTTTGGTCACACTAATGACACATCATTTTTATCTCAGTTAAGTAAAATAAAATCTCTTGGGCATTAGCATTTCCATCATGCACACACATTGGTTTATTTACTCCCCTCCTTCACTACTTCATTTGCTATTTAGTGTGAAGGGTTCTTGAGTTTTAACTTGACTTCTTGCATTTGTCTGTGTTTAACAGGTGACCAATTCATGATCAATCATTTTTAATTTCAAGTGGATCTTCCCTAAGAAAACAAACACAGTCTGCAATACGGGTAAGTGCAGGTTGTTACATATGAAGGATCATCACCAAGATTCTGAATATAAACCGATGATATAAAATGACATCTTCATGCCATACAGCTATTTGCAGGATAGTTTAGATGAAAGTATGTCCCTTTTTAAGCCATGAACATAAGCACCTGGAGTTCACCTATGTTTGGAGACAACCAGGTGGGCTGATGTTTAAAAGGTGGTTATATAGGAAAACATATAGATAGATGATTTGTTGTGATAGATGACAGATGATAGGTGATTTGTTGTGTTTTCCACCAAAGGACATGTCAATATTTATGCACTGAAGTACCAAGGACTATTTAATCTGAGTATGTCTGCCATGCTTTCCTGTATCACCTTCCATGATTTAGTTAAGTATTCCAATTTACATAATGCTGAGTGACATTTATGCTAAGCTTTAAGTAGCAGGTTACAGTGGTGTAAAATTATTTCTTGTGATCTTACTATTTTGTATGCATTGCCGTATATAGCATGATTTAGAATGATCTCATTCATAGAATTTTGACTACAATTACACTTCTAAACAGTTTTACACAGGCATTGATTAAAACAGAGACAGAAAAAAAAACTAAAATCTTATATTAACTAAAATGTAATATTGTTTTCATATAGACTGAACGCATTGTTAACTTTTACCAAATCTCATAATAACCCCATGTTTTCTAAGTACATGCTCCTATCTGCCATTACTGTATTTATTTATTAAGAACACAATATTGGTTAATATTATCAAAGGTGAGGCTGTTTCAATTGACAACTGATCAAACAAACAGAAATCTTGCCAAGCGGCGCTGACTTTAGGCTTATTTGTCTTTAAGCAGTCCCAGCAAAGACCTGTTGTAAAACCACAGTGCCTGATTGGTCCAGCTTGATTCAATAACAGATAAATAAAGATCTCGTTACAAAGAAACAGATCAATACGTTTGAATTACAGAACATTTTTGTTTTCCGCTTCACATTTTGTACAGAGATTGATTCGATCCAATAAAAAGCTTTCGATGTTGTGTCTAAACTAAAACGTCGACTGTGTGTTAAATTGACATTGATGCGGTGGACCGGCACAGGGAGAGGGGGGAGCTCTATCCATCCGTAAAGGATTCGACAGATCTTCACCTCCTCACAATGTGTGAGCAATCTGTTCAGCAGCTGAATGAAATATGTACATTTTCTCAATCCCAAGTCTGGGCTGAAGAAGACATTATCAAGCATGTGTAGGGATCTCATAAAAAGATCTAAAAGATCTGTCTAGAACACCACAAAACAAATTTTTTAATTAGGATAAAGTTTCATGTGCATATGATCCGAATAAATTAGCATTTTGCCTGTGTATGTGTGTGTGTGTGTGTGGAGGGGGGGCACTGAGGCTTGGAAACCTTCGGTGGAACACAAGGTTAGTCTGGCAAAACCACAACTGTAGCTATTCAAAAGGTGTCAGTGAGACTTTTATTGGACTTGCATTCTGATGCCAGGAACCCACACACTTGGACTTGGACACTTGGATGATAGATCCAAGTCAACAACCCCAAGCATTCCTCCATAACCAACAGACCTCTCCTTGCCAGTGAGATATCTAACCAAACAGGCTCATCATTGGGATCCATTTCTGACTGAGCCCAGTCTGGGTTAATCTCTGACAGATAGGTGTTTCTGTTAAGATTCAGTTGTTGACTGGCCAGATTTGTCATAATCCAGGTGTAGTTTCTGGCACCACAGTATGGTTCAGTCCAGGGGGGTTACCAGCACCTTTGATAAGCTTTTCAGTCAGTTGTAAGTTGTGAGTGTGCCTGTCACTGAATTAACCATGTTTCAACCAGTAACTACAATCAAAGAAATAAAAAACAAACAAATATCAGGTTATATCAGGTTACTTCTAATGTTTCTTTGTAGGGTTGTTTAATTTGTCTGTCAAAACGATAACAGCAGAGCCTGAGTGGAGCCATTTTCAGCTCAGTTGTTTAAAAGGTGATGGAAAATATAGATTTTTTTAAAATAAACAGTGACATATCAAGCTGTAAGTCACATGATTCAGTTCCACTTGATCAGACTAAAAACAAACATGTATACCATTGAAATTTTATATGATTTAATAGTTCACTAGATGTGACTAAGTGTGAATGTGACTGTTAAAATGATAATGTACCTAATTAGCTGTATAAGAAAATTAATGAATAAAGGAAAAGGTGATATATCTTAAAAACAGTAGCCTCATGGACTGCTTCATGAACACACAAACACAACATTTTTCAGCTCTTATTCCATTGGCTACTGCTCATACTGCCCTATATTTCCAAACTGCAAAACACAGCCATAAATAAGATTATAAATGACTGCTTGAATTGTTTCACTGAAAGACTTCATTCAAAGCAAAGTGTTTTTTTAATGCCACCTCTAATTGTGGTAACCTATATTATCAAGTTTTTTGCGTAACCTTAGTGGATGGAAATACAACTTTTTTTTGCCAGAAATGTTAATAATAATAACACAACGTAACACAAGTTTTATTCCCAGCCTTCAGTTTCAGGCTATGTCAGGCGACTTAAAAGTGCTTTAAGACATCAATAACATAATGCATTCTTAATAATGAGGAATCAAACAAGAGTACACTTCTGAAACTGTAAAGGTTGTGTTTTTTAACAGATAGAAAGACAAGGGTGGGGGGGTTAACTGAGAAAATATTGTTATTGTTATATTGTCTTTGGTAATGGCGTTCAAAGTTCATAATGTCCTGGTGAAAGTGCCCGCATTGCACCTCTGAATAAGCTACCATGTTCTTTTTGAACTTATCAAGATGAGCATCAAGGCTTGAGCCTTGAAGCTTGGACTTGGCGAGACCAAGGTCTCTGATCAGATCGTTGAGGTCTTTTTGGTTAGGGTAGTATCCTCAGCTGCATATAAAGAGAAATCGGGAATCTTCAATGTCTTCCTTAGTGTCTGACCTGCTGCTTTCTCCTGAAGGTGGTTGAGCTCTGTCTGGAGGAGTTGGTACAGGAAGTTCAGGGCAGT
>JAUZST010006786.1:0-14615 GCA_034779995.1 Parotocinclus haroldoi
TTATATGTGCATATATATATATATATATATATATATATATGTGTTTTTTTTTTTTTGGTTTTGTTTTCTGATTTTTGCTTACGTAGTTTCTGGCATTAAGAGATTAAGAAATTGCATTATTGATGAACCATCAGTTTCACAAACACAGGGTAAAAACCATTATTAGTTACTTTTGGACAACGTCATATAGCCAACCAAGAATGTGTGAACTGCACTTTCAATACAAATCCCATGTATTTCTCATTAAGGTATGAGAACGTTTTGGTTCTGCGCCACCCTGTGGAAGAGGACAGCGGGACTTATATGATTGTAGCATCGGCTGGCTCGCAGCAGGAAGAGTTTTCCTTTAAACTCCATGTCAAAAGTAAAAGTCTTTTTGATATTTAATTTGGTGTATTTACTGATTTTTGCATCTCATTTTCAAACCCTGTTTTACCTCTTTAATCTCCTGTGTTCTAGAAATCAGAGTTAAGTAGCAGTTGCTTTGTTTTGTTCTCTATAGCTGCTGAGCCCCAGGCGTTACCGTCCAGGCTCGTTCCAGTAATCTGGCCCCAGACAGACACTATGGTGGTGTCGCTGCACTGTACATTTAGACTGACTTGCCGTGGCCAGGCAGAACTGATCTGGAATGGCCCCTATGACGAGCAGACGTTCGATGAAAAGCAAGGCCTCTTCATCTCCACAGTGACAGTGGACAATGCTACAGCAGAACATACGGGAGAGTACACCTGCTCCTACCACAACCAGACAGATGGGAACAGCATCTACATCTTTGTACCAGGTATTTATAAATAAGAAGAGCAACACGAGAGAGAAGATTGAAAAGATTGAGAGAAAAAAATAGGGTAATATGATATAGGGTAAAAGTCACTGTTTTTTTAAGGCTGTATTTTACTACATTTCCATACTTGTTACATATTTGAATGGGTTTTACTTGCCATTGTTAGAATAGTTCTGCATGTTTTCAAACAAGTTTGGCTTGAATTTCCAAAATGTACCCGAGCGCAAAGATGTTGGCACAGTGATCCAGCCATAAGGATTTTAATACTTATGCATGCGTTTCTGTGCATGTGCACTGTCTTTGTTTTGCTAGACATACAGTATGTAAACACACGGTCTCATTTCCCCCTACAGATCCCAATGTGCCATTTGTGCCTTCGCTGTATCCTTTTATGCACCATGTACTGATGAGTCATGAGGAGATGGAGGTGCCCTGTCGCGTCTCTGACCCGAATGCCAAAGTTACGCTACGCAACATGGAAACACAGCAGGACGTTTCTGCTGACTACGATAGCCAAAGGGGTTTTCTGGGCTTCTTCACAGCTGGGACGTACATGTGTCTGGCGTCCGTGAACGGGCAGGTGCACGAGAGCGAGAAATACATTGTTCATGGTTGGACAGGTGAGAGCATGCGAGTGCAGGATTTGTGGCGTTTTGCATATGTACTGTGGGAGACATGGTATCATTAATCAGCTTCATCATTTTTTCTCAGGAGGCTCAGGCCTGCAAGTAGAGTTGAAGGCTGAGAAAAAGGTGCTCATGGTGGGGGAGACCATCACAGTTAACTGTGTAACCAAAGGCAGCGAGATGCTGGAGGACCACTGGAAGTATCCTGGCAAAGTGGTGAATATTTTTGCTTCTTGATAAATAGTTTAAGAGGGATGCTAAAGCGAACTGATTGGCTGTTAAGTGTGTATGATAACTAAAAATGAATACCTCATTTATACACTAACAATTCTAGTTTCAGTTTTATATACGTATGCACCGAAACAGGACATTGACAGAAATGAACGCTGGATGGTCGTTTAACAAAGCTTACCTGTAATAAGATCCCTGCTGAATGATATAAGATTTTTGGATCAATCATCACCAGTTTCTTTCTCTTTTGTATCAGGCTGGTCGTGGAGTGAAGACAGTGAAGGAGAACAAGAGAGATCTGGAGATCTACTATACTCTGACCGTGTCTGATGCTACAGATAAAGACAGTGGAATATATGCCTGTTCTATAACTGACATTTTAAGCAACGAGAGCCAAACCAAAGAGCTCAGCATTACTGTCTATGGTAAGGCTCACACACACTAATATTCATAGACGTAATCACTGTGCATGGCAGAAATCCATGACCAGAATCCATTACCTGCGATATTATGGAGGTGAATTGAGCAGGCCAGTCCTTCAGGGTGATCTCATGTCCACTCTTCTTTCCCTTCCTCTTATGTTACTTTCCAGAGAGGGAGTTTGTGTCTTTAGTACCGACATTTAATGCTGTGGAGACATCCAAACTGGAAGACATTCGGGATTTTCAAGTGGATATTGAGGCTTTCCCCACACCCAAGGTCACATGGCTGAAGGATGGTATTGTCCTGGGAGACATTTCTGCAGAGCTTGCCACTTCCCTTCGTACGATCAGCGAGACAAGGTTGGACACCGTGATTCCACGTGCCTTCATGTTCCAGTTTTGTTTTAGAAATGCTGCGGTAAACTTGCAAGAAAAGTGTTATCACTAATTCTGATTGCAGCTTAGCTAAGTGTAGAAAAAACACACACTAGGTTCTTGTATGTTTGTACTTAACATAGTTCATTTAGGCTTATCGTAAGTGATCATAAGTGATTGGATAGTAACTTGGAGTGTGTTGTAGGTACCAGAGTACCCTTACTCTGATTCGTGCTAAGGCCGAGGACAGCGGCAACTACACAGTGAGAGCTGAAATAGGAAACCAGAGCACCAGCTACACCTTTAGCCTTCAAGTCAAAGGTGAAGTAAAGTACTCTGCGAAACCTGGTCGTTTACCCTGTATCTGTGTCCTCGCATGCTGAATTTGCAGGTGTTTCTGCCACAGCTTCATTTTCCTGTGTTTATTTTTTCATATGTGCCTCATTTGCTTACGCTGAACTCTTTGCTCGCCAGCATATTCCTTTTTTTGTCTGCATTTCCATACGTGTTATACTTTTACGTTCACTTATTTGCAACTTCTGTCGCATTTTATTTGTCCATGTGATCTATGTAGATTACTCTGCTGTACATTCATGTATTCATTCATTCAATGCATGTCTTTGAAATCTGGGAGGAGTCTGCAGTACTTGAAAGAACTTCATGCATGCATGGCAAGAACATGCAAACGCCAATTAGGCGGAATTTGGTTTGGGATGTTCTTCCAATTATTAAGCTCTGTTATTTTAAAAACACTCACTTATAACATTCATAATATAAATTCACTTCTGGATTTTCCATAGATATACAGTGGCAGTAGAATGGACTTTACTGATACCCCAGTACTCTCAATATGACACATTTATAGGTTTATACTTCAACATGTCAGTTCTTTAATATTCTACCCTTCTGTTCTTAAAGTCCACAGAGAAAGGGGTTTTCCAACTTTGAGAATTGCACTGGCTTGCACAAAAACCTGACCCTAACTCCTATGTGCCAAAAGTGAGCCAGGGCTTATTGGATAATATCAGAAGTCTCACAGTCATGTTCCAAAATCTAGTGGAAAGCCCTGTAGATGAACAAAGGCTGTTGTAGCAGAAAATGTCAGAATGTGAAATTCCATACTAACACAGTTAAACCACATTTTAAGATAGTGATATGTTTCTTAAAAATCCATAGCTAAGTTAAATTTAGTGTAAAACATGTAGTTTAATATGTACTGTATGTGACATATATAAATACATTGTGTCGTCGCATAGCATAATATTAAAAATGCATTAAACTACAGTTGGGCAAGTGTTGAGCATGTGTGATTTATTGAATAATGCAATTGAAAGTGACCGTGCCTTGACCGTGGCTTTTCCTCACTAAATTTCCCAGTGTTCATCACTCCCGCCACTTGACTGCCTACTCCTGCACTGCCAGTGTTCCTCATTTAGCATGGGAGAGGACAGTCGAGTATCATATTGCGTGTCGTTTGCCCCAGGATAATCTAAATTCACCATTCAGAATATGGATGAAATTCTGTCAAATTATGTTTTTATATTTTTTTTATTGGTTTCTTATAGTAAAAGTCAAAATTAGCCATCATAAAACTGGGGGTACCTGTAAACATATATTTTGGATAGAATTTGCTGGGTGTCTAAAAACTTTTCTCTATATAATTTATTTTAACATCAATGCTTATACGTCTGTGTATTGCAGTCCCTGCTGTGATTGTGAACCTGATGGACCTTCACCATGGCTCAGCAGTAGGACAGGCTGTGGTGTGTACTGCTGGAGGATCCCCGGTCCCAGAGGTGGAGTGGTACATCTGTAAAAACCTCAAACAGTAAGCATACATGAGACTTACTGACTACATGTACTACAGTATAAATTACTTCAGTCCTGTCTATGACAGGTGCAGTCATCAGAATGACAGAGAAATCTTTTCCTTCTTACCCAGCTGTGGCAATGACTCGACCCAGTGGTCACCTATTCAGAGCAACACAACCGGCATCACCATAGACACACACCTGGATCAGGATAACCAGCTGGAGAGTCAGGTGATTTTCGGCCATATGGAGAACACTCTGGCTGTACGCTGCCTGGCCTGGAACGACATGGGCGTTGACTCTCGTGAGGTCAAGCTGGTGTCAAGTGGTGAGAATGACATTATCGTCTCTTGACTCTCGTAGGCTGGTGTATTCACTACAAAGTATTGCCTTCAGTTCTCCTATCCAGAGCTTGTAGTTTAGTGAACGTAAATATACTGTTCACGCGTTAGATAACAGGTTTTCACTTTTCGTTGCCCTGTCTCATTCATCATTCATTCATCTTCGCTCAGCTCCCTCCACAAATCTTTCTGTCCGAGTATTGTGTACCTTCTGTACGATAACAACCTTTCTACCAAATGTTATTCTTCACCGATAATCCTTACATCTGTTAGCTTCATTCTGTAAGGCTCTTCCTATCCTGTCAGGCTCCCCATGTTGTAAACTCCTGATAGATTGCCCATGTGGCCTAACTTTGTACAGTCAAAGGGAAAAACATATGCCATATGCCCTTTTGTTTCATGAAATCACACTTCCTCACTTCTAATGGTCCTGCAAAATTTCGAAAATGTCGTATGTTTGTTTGGACAGTATAACAAGGAAATTTAAAGCAAGCTTCCATTCAGGTCAACATTATCTGAGTAATTAATTAAGAATTAATTAAGTAAAGTTGTAGCGATTTAGCTTGTCTGCTTATTCAAATTACCAAGCTATCAAATTGGAGTTTACTCTGATGCCGACCCTGATGATGTGTTTAGGTTTACACTCTGAGCTCACCGTGGCAGCTGCGGTTCTGGTGCTGCTGGTCATTGTCATCATCTCGCTCATTGTGCTGGTCATTATTTGGAAACAGGTACTCACTTCCACCTTCGTTTGTTCACTCACTCGTCACCTACTGCTGTCAATCATTCCTGTATAATTTCCCAATTCTAACACTTTTTGCTCATTTTAAGTCATGTAATTGTTGTTTCACCTATTCATTCATTCTCCTATATCCAGGTATGTGTCACTTAATGTCAACAATTCGTTTTGTGAAGCTATGTGATCTGCACACCATATTATATACTGTATTAAGTAATGTGATATGGAATGCTGTAGTGTCCTGGGTATTAACTAAATAGACAAAATACTGTAGTGTTTATTTAATATCAACACTGACTACTATGGGTGTTATGGTGCTTTGTGACATTATGGGGACAAGATTATTTCTGGTTACATTTTTATACACGTTATTTTGGACTGTTATACTTCAGAAATAAATATAATAGAATAGAGCATTTTGTTTACGATTTTACACCATTGTTTCTAATAATTCGTTTTAATTGCTATTTTGTCTGTATAAAAACATATACAAGAACATGTGCATTGTTTACACTTCATGAGTGTATCATTATGCCCCTACTAACCACCACATATTGATTTTCTCTTTTCGGTTATTTAAGATATGTAAATCATTATAGAGCATTGATTTACTCAGTCCATCAACCTTTACCCTGTAATTGAGAATTGCAATGTATTTCTTGTTGTATTGATAAAGCAAGGGGGTATTTCAGATGAGAGCAAGGAACTGATTGAGAAACATGCATAAGCTCTGAGAAACGAGTGCATGGTTTGCAAAACTTCATACTGTGCAGCATCAGCTTATCACCACAAATAGAAACTTTTTCTAAAACAGAAACTAATCCATAACTGTCCTGTAAACCACGCACTTCTAGCATGTGGTAATACCTGGTCATTATCATCATCTCTGTGTTTATAAGAAGCATAGTGCCAGCCAAACATTACTCAGCATTCAGTCTGCTCACGCTGATGCTGCATGTGTGCAATAAAACTTAGTGTTTAATAAAAATTCGCCATGGATGTATATGTAATCAAACATTACCCGAATAGGCACTACGTGGCACATACTTGTATATAGGATTGTTTGTGGCATCTGTAGCACAATCCACTAACTTCATTTACAACCAAAAACAAAACACAAATCCCTATGTCTCTCAAACCCAATTTTCTCCTACAGTTCCAGTACACAGGCAAAATTCCAAACTGTTCAAATCAATGAATATTTATGTGGTGAGAGATAGTGTAGATCATGCTAACATCTTTTTGCTTTGCTGTGTGAACTTCAGAAGCCACGTTATGAGATAAGGTGGCGGGTTATCGAATCAGTCAGTCCAGACGGGCATGAGTACATCTATGTGGACCCAATGCAGCTGCCCTATGACACCCGCTGGGAGTTTCCACGTGATGGCCTTGTACTGGGTGAGCCTCCAACATGATCAGTGTTCTCTTTTCTCTTATTTGTTTAAAACATAGTGTAGGATTTCACCTAATTGAATCAATTGTGGTCTTGTGTGCTTTGTATTAGTCTGGGTGTTTATTGTGTTTCTAATATCGTTGTGAAGGACAAATGTAGCCAGAAGGATATTAACGTCGTAAATACATCTTGTAGGTGCCTTAAACTTTTTTCAAAAACAAATACTTCAACAAAAACTTTGAAATAAAAGAGGCAAATCATTTTTTGGGTTTCTGAGGTTAAGTGGCAGTGTATGTATGGAATTAGTTACCCACAATAATATTAGAGTAATGTGCAAAAGTCTAGGTCACCATTAGACTTGTTGTTTTAGGAATGGTAAAATGACCATATATAACATAGTCAATGACTTGGGCCCAAAATGTTTAACTCATCCCTCCATAATTCTCCATAAGCTAAGTGTACGGGGAGATCTACTTGTCCCTGAACCATATGAAAGCTATTTGTTTCTAATTTGTTTATGTGTGTGTGTGTGTGTGTGTGTGTGTGTGTGTGTGTTTATGCAGTGCAACTCACTGGGAGAGTTAAAAATAGTTGTGACTCAAGACAATTTATTTAACTTGAAGCCAAGGTGGTGAAATTGAAAGGACACAGATGGCTCTATTGGTTAATTAACTTCTGTGAGTCAGATTTTTATGGACAGCCTTAAGCCTGCTTTACTCTGCATGATATAAGACCTGATTTTGTCATTGCAGCAAAAATTGCCCATCGTAAAATAGTGAGTTAGGATCTGCGTTCTTAGAATGCATACTGTGCCATGCTTGTGGGTGACTGATTTAGAGAGATGTGAACAAATAAAAATGTAATGTAGCAGCAGAGTTTTTGATGTCCTAATCATTACAGTGCCAAGGTGATAGGCATAGAAATAAATAGCAGATAAATTACAGATTTCAGGTATGTAGCTATCTAACGAGCCAGCAAAAATCAGTCTTGGATTTTTTTAACGTTACTGCAGCGTAAAACAATTTAATGACTCAAGTAGTCATTTTCTTTATTCACAGGTCTATTGTTAGAAAAGGCATGGTTGAATGTGCAAACAGATTTTATGGGAATAAAGTAAAACGCTAAAATCTATGCAGTGATCTGATCATCAGATTACACTGATTAAGTGTAGCCACTAGACATGACCATTGGGCTGTCCAGTTTAATTAGTGTGGAGCTCCCACATACATTACTTCCACTTATACAAAGGTCAGATTATATGTATTTGTTTAATCCAAATATGTCTTTTACAGGCCGTATTCTTGGCTCAGGGGCCTTTGGTAAGGTGGTGGAGGGCACTGCGTATGGACTCAGTCACTCTCAGCCAGTGATGAAGGTGGCAGTTAAGATGCTCAAACGTGAGTCAACCTGCGCATGACAATATAGAATAGAAATATGGTAGTTATATTTAATATGCATATAACCAAACTAATCGTGTGTTTGACTGATGTTGTTTTGGTTACTCCCTCAGCTACGGCTCGGTCTAGTGAAAAGCAAGCGCTGATGTCAGAGCTAAAGATCATGACTCACCTGGGCCCTCACCTTAACATTGTCAATCTTCTGGGAGCATGCACAAAATCAGGTACACCAGCATCTTAAGTCCTGTGCTAAAGTCTAAGGCCACCATTAGATAAGATGTTTAATTATTTGAGTCATATAATGACCATATATAATTATTTTCCAGTCAGAATACAATCAGAAAATACAGAAAATGTATGCAGTAATAAAAACAAATATGTAGGTCAAGTTTCACTTTCCCTTATACTTGAGCAATAGCAGCATCTGGAAGCTTCATTGGGATGCCAAGTTTGGCACAGTCTGAAGAACCTTGAGCAGCAATAGTCTTTCGAAAGGGATGCAGCCAAGAAACCAATTTTTGGAATGACAACAGGGTGAAGAGGCTAAGATGTACTAAAGCTCAGAAAGAGTAAACAGATTTTGGAATGAAGATCAGTGGAAAAGATTATTATGGATGGTCAACAATGTGTTATATGGTCATTATAACATTGCTAAAGCAACAAATCTAATTGTGGCCTCCTACATTTGTACAGTACTCTACATTCCCCATAGTCTCATTTTAACAATGGCCAGAGCTAGTCATCAGAAGGTTTCAATTCCAGGACTTCCAGAGAGCAGTAATTGGGTCCTTGAGAATGAATGACCCTTTAGCCTTAAACTAAGTAGGCTTGGATTGTATCCTGTCACAGTTGTTTGCATCTCCCAAGTGACTAAGTGTTACTTTAAATTACTGGGGTGTATGTATTAAATTAGATGTATCCACATATAAATTGCACACACACAAGCGCAAATGTTTATGTTCTAATTTAGAAGTTGGGAGTATGCGCAGGGCGGAGCCTCTTCTTAGGTTTAATATTTTAACATTATTTATAGTTTATTGCTCTGCAAGCATGGAATATTAGCACTTTACAAGCCTTCTGTGGCTACCACCCTTTACATCCTCTTTGTACCGGTCTCTCTCTCTGACCAGGTCCTATCTTCATCATCACTGAGTACTGTTTCTATGGGGACCTGGTTAATTACCTGCATAAGAACAGAGACAACTTCCTCAGCCGGCACACCGAGAAAGGCAAAAAAGACCTGGACATCTTTGGCATCAACCCAGCTGACGAGAACAGCAGGAGGTCAGTGTACACCCCAACACACACACACACACACACACACACACACACACACACACACACACACACACATATATATACAAAACAACACAACATCAAGCTTTATCATAGTTAAAAAAATCATATGCAGCAGGGCTAGACTTGATTTTATTTATAATGGAGACAGCAGCAAGGATAAGATGCAAATCATTGAAACTTAAATTCATTATTACTTTAAGAAACGATGGCCAATCAGTAAGGAGAAGAGCAAACGATTCATGAAGCAGAAGTTTTCTTGAAGTAAAAAAAAGCTTCTATATCTAAAAGTTGATTTGTATTTGTCTGTTGGCCTAATGCCTATTTTACAGCTTCAAGGTAAATCTAAAATAAAGAATAATACACTAGCAGATTTATCTCATTAATGTGTGTGTGTGTGTGTGTGTGTGTGTGTGCGTGCGTGCGTGTGCGTGCGTGCGTGTGTGTGTGGGCGCGTGTGTGTGTGCACCCAGCTATGTTATCCTATCATTTGAGGAAAAGGGAGACTACATGGACATGAAGCAGGCAGACACAATGCAGTATGTTCCAATGCTGGAGAGGAGCCAAACTTCAAAATACTCTGACCTCTTAAGAGACAACTATGATCACCCTCCCTCTCACAAACACTTTAATGGTAAGAAATACACTAACACTCCCCTCTCAAACTGTGGATTGTGAAAATGCCAATCTGATGCTCTTTTGCTATATTAACTCTTAATATGTAAGCATATTGAAATATCCCCCTCTCCCGCGGCAGCTGTTTGGTGTTTTGAAGTCACTGAAGTCACGTTTCCTTGGACTCTCTCTCTGTTCTTCTGATGTCCTTGTGTTATTTTCTCGTCTTCAAATTTTTTTCTTTGCCCTGTTATGTTTGGCTCGCTCACGCCTGGTTTGGCTTGGCAGAACGTGCTTAAAACCTCACCCACCCAAGTGTGTATATGCACACTGATATTTTGCGAGCAACAGTAAAGGGGTCCACCCTTTTTTCTGGATACGTGTGATGCATTGCACCCTGTGCACCCTGCATTTACTGAAAGTAATTGTAGTCCACAGGCTTTACAGCCTTCTTCCCAGTGCCATTACTAAGACCTGTGAGAGCAGCCTGTGTGCGTAAACAATTCAGCGCACGGCGTATGCATAGGCGCTCACCATTTAACATGCATGACAGAGGCTAGCTGTGCTAATTTAGGCTGTTTTGTGTGACCAACAGAGAGCGAGGTAGAGAAGCTTCTCTCTGATGACTCAGATGGACTGACCACAATGGATCTTCTTAGTTTCACTTATCAAGTGTCCAGAGGGATGGAGTTCTTAGCTTCCAAAAATGTGAGTCTGAATCCACCTTGGGTATGGAATAATGTGCATGTGAGCCTCAGAGGCACACAGAGGTGGTACCAGTGTGTTACTGTGAGTTTTGCTGGTGCAATTAGCTTAAACACAGCAGTGCTGTTGGAGCTTTTAAACATTCACTCATTGTGCACTCTATTAGCCACATCTAACCTATTGCTTCACCTTGTAGCACTGCTAGTGGTTGGATATTTTTGGTTGGTGGACTGACACTGAGGTGTCACTCCAGCAGCACTGCAGTGTCTGATTCACCAGCAAAACACACCCCAACACACCACCACGCAGTATCACTGCAATAAAGCGACCTAAATATTGTAGGACCACAATAATAATGATAAATCAATGATTATGAAAATAATGATTGTAAAATGAGATGAAAGACTGAATGGTGAATATACACTAATTGTGTGATTATAAACATACTTAGAAACATTGTTTATTGGGCACGTTTTGTCTCATTACCCTTACTTTTATGTACTGTTAACATTTTAGATGAAGTATCACTTCATCTGCCGTTCTGTAATTCTTAGTGCTGTTATCACTGAAGCGTTGGAGCTTACATTTAACATATAGCTTGTAACTGTTCCTAGTGCTGATATTACCAGCTTTACAGTGTGCCATGTCTTCCAACAGTCTAGTCTAAATTGAAGGGTTAGACTAGCAGTTGAGCACGTGCCTGAATTCCTTCGCCATAGATCATACTGAGAAAAGCCCAGGCACTAACAATAGCACAGGAGCGGGGAATTACTGTGAATTATGACATGTTATTATATCAAGCTATTATACAGTACAAACTGCACCATTAAAATAGCACACAGCAAGTATTCATTAAGATTTAAAAGATCCTAAATGCATCCGACAGGGATGCCATGATCAAATCCATAAGCAGATTTCTTATGTATAACCTGTAAAGGGAGGAAACTGTGGGAAGCTGTGGACAGAGGGGAATGATAGACCAATATCAAATGTAATAAGAAGCAAAAATGAGCAGTGATACTTAAAAGATTAACGAGTTAAGAAAAACAGCTTGACTTGAAATGCCATTTGTCTTTTTCTTATCCTCTTCTATGCAGTGTGTGCACAGGGATCTGGCAGCTAGAAATGTCCTGCTGTCTCAGGGCAAGATTGTGAAGATCTGCGACTTCGGACTGGCCAGGGACATCATGCACGACAACAACTATGTGTCCAAAGGCAGCGTAAGTGCCTCTTACAACGCTTTAGCGTTTTCTATACTGAAGCTGCCATTATTACAGTATGTTAATTTATATAATAAATGGGATTCTGGTTTGTTTACAGACCTTCCTACCAGTAAAGTGGATGGCCCCTGAGAGCATCTTTGATAACCTGTACACCACTTTGAGCGATGTCTGGTCTTATGGCATCTTACTATGGGAGATCTTCTCACTGGGTATATATCTAGCATCATTGTGTCATGGTGAATTGTGGAAAATCAGGGGTTGTGTCATAGCAAAATATTATATAATACAGTCGATTCCGGTTAATGGGACCACATCGGGACGTGATCGTTTTGGTCCTAATAACCGGCTGGTCCAATTAAACGAACATGCCCTATGTTACAAGATGGGACGTGCTATAATTCATGTTCTTTGGTCCGATTAAGTGGAATTTTGGTCCAAATAAGCAAATAACATTACACGTATATAATAATCTTTGTTTCGATACTTTAGGATTTGGTCCGAATAAGCAACTGGTCCCATTAACCGGTGATCCCATTAACCGGAATCCACTGAATTATGAACCAAAGCAAGGCTGCTGTCCTGTTTTACTTAAGCACATCATCCTTTTATGTTTATCCTGCTTAATCTAATAATACAAACACAGTTTTCTCTTTTGCTAATCTGCCACTTTTACTTATATTGCATTATGACAACTACTTCCAGAGATACTTCCCCATTCAGTACTCAGTTCAGTACTAAAAGGAGCATCTTAGGGACATCTGAATATAATTAGATTAGCATGAATGGACCGCAACTTTTAATTTGAGATAAACGCCTAGACTTCCACACTGCTAATGTGAAGCTAGTGTCTTAAGTGAAAATAATAGAGCTGTACAAAACGTCAACAAAACAAAAGTAAAGGAAACACAAATCTGCTAGCTAGCATAATTCCATGCAAGTCTTGTTACCTGGAGAGCTGGATCTATGGGAAAAAAGCTATAGATGAGAAGCACAGCCAGTCTGGAGTAATTACTGTGCTAATTATGTACATCTCTCTCCTTCATTCTTTCTCTCCTCCTTCTCTTATTTTCTTTTTTGTTTGTTTGTTTTATGTGCTTTTGAATTGGATAAAGCCATGGAAATATACTTAGGTTGGTAGCAGCATATTTGAACACATTTGCAAAGAGCAAAGAGGTCCGTTTCTTGTTGTAGTAAATATTTCCTCGTGGCAGTTTAACTTGCAATACTTCGGAAAGAAAAAGTTTTCAATCAATGACCATCAGTTACATGTAGAATGACAACCTGTGGTAGAGCAGGTCACCGTGGCAGATGGTACCCCCCCCCCCCACCCCACCAGAGTTAATCATGACTGCCCTTGCCTACCAATGACACACTGGTACATCAGTGGGCTGGATTAAAAGATCTGTTTTTGTTCACCCGCCCTTCTTCAATCTTTTATCAGCTCACGTTTTCCTCCTGACTATCTTATGCTTAGAATCCCTTCTTCCTCAGTTACTTCCCACCAATCCAGTTATCTCAGCTCCTATTTATTACCCTCCATACCTCTTGTTCTTTATCATAGTCATTATCATCTTTTTATCTATACCCAGTTGGTTTTGGCGACGAACAACATATTCTGTAAACCCAGTAAATTGAACTCATAGAAGCACACAAAACAAATTTAAAGTTGACCTATTATTGTTATTCATTATATTGTTTCTACCCTATTGAGAGTATTACAAAACATAATGATTACATAATGACTACATTAATTTTATTTTACTGAATAGGCCAAACCATTGACTATGTTTTAAGTTTGAGCTGCTGCCACAGTGAGGCTCGCTTTCACATTTTATACATTGAACATGATCACAAGTATATGGACTTAAATAAGTGGGTTGGCATTTTTGTCCCCAGTGGTAACAGTTAAAAGGTTTTTTTCAATAGTGATTTTAATTTGTGATATTGTTTAAAGTATTTGTATATTTAAAATTTAAATTATACAAATAATAATTTGTAAATTACAAACCTGCAAATAAAATTCTTATTTTGATATTTGAGTTACGGGTTTGCTTTGACTGAATATTAAATTTATGAATATTACCTCAATTCATGTGTTAATGACAGCCTTTTAAACCATATGTAATGTTCATTCACAGTGTGTGAGATTAGTCCACAAAGTAGCAGTATTTTTCAAATTGCTTGTGTCACTATATCATGGGGTGGGGTCAACTTCATATCAATGCCCAGTTTTTGGAATAAGGTGTCCAGTTAGCAGCTCACAAAGCTGCTTAAATATTAATATTAACAAATGAAGTTTAGCAATCACCCTACTGAAAAAGTGTTAAAGACTGTTTCAAGCATTATAATTCCTGAAAACATAAGTAAATAATTCATCTTTTTCCACAAACATGATAGAAGTAGTGTAAAATGTTTTCATGTAAACTCATGTTTTCACCTTTCCAGTCAAACAGTTTCACACTCCAAGTAATCATCTTAAATAAATCCAGTATAAGTGACCTTTCTTTTTTATTTATATTCAATCATCTTCACACTGATCACAGTCCCCCCCTTCCATCTGTGGGTTATGTAAGGAGACAGGTGGTGTCTCTCTCTCTCTCTCTCACACACACACACACACACACACACACACACACACACACACACACACACACACACAC
>JAUZST010006787.1:0-14615 GCA_034779995.1 Parotocinclus haroldoi
GTATATATATATATATATAAACTTGATTTAACTGGCAAAAAATAAATTCAGATTTCCAGTGTTAACCGTTAATTGTATTTTGCAAAGGTATACAAATTTAGGGTTAATGCTTGCAACACAGACAGTGTTAAGTATACTAATTTCTAACCATTCTTACTTTTACACACATGCAAGTCACTCATGCCATGGACAATGAACCCGTGGGTCACCTAAACCATGACAGTTGTAGGCTTTTGTATCTTTCACTGATACCCCTGACTGATATTCTAAATAGAAGTAATGTGTGACTTTTTCCTTGTGTAATAGAGTTCCGGGTGGCATTTCTTGATTCAGGAGCAGACTGTGTTAAGAGATAGCAGTTTTCCAAAGTACTCGCAAGCTCATGTGGCTGTACTTATCTCTGTAGCATGACAGTTTTTTAAGCAACACAATGCTCAAAGGTCTCACACATTAAGCAGTGGAGATGTCTATGAGTTTCCTGAATCTATTTACAAAATTATGTATGGTAGATGGTGAAATACTTAAATTATATGCAACCTTGCATTGAGAGAGGTTTTTTTTTACTTTTTGTCAAATCTGTCTGAAGTTTGGCACAAAGTAGGTAACCACAATACATCTTTGTTTGTAAAGCCTTGCTGTTACCAATTAACCTGCTTATTGTAGACAGTTTCAAACTTGAATTTCATTCAAGTCGCTCTTATTTTGTCCCTCTCAGCTTTGTTTGATTGTGTTGCAGGCAAAATATTAAGTGCAATGTTTATATTTATAAATACAATCAACTTGTTCAGACAAAATTTGGTTATGTATTTGCTCTTTGTCAGTTAAATACAGATTTGGGAAAATTGTCAAATCACAATTTATTTTAATTTCATCTTAGTGGGGTTGCCCTTTGACTGTGTTGATTTCCTATAGCTTTGTACTAACTAGTTTTACATTTACACCTAGAACTCACAAAGACAAGTGACTAAAACAAATGTATTGAACTGTATCTACAGTTGACTGTTTGTTTAAACCTGTATGTTTAAAGCAATAGTTTTGTCTTTACACAAGCTACCATAAAATCACCATTGCAAAGCCAAATCCTGCACAGTAGGTCATCCAGGTCTTATCTTATGGCTTTTCCCGTTTTATATATACTTCCTATTCAGGTGGAATCTTCAAAGTCCTGCATAATGTGCCTTCTTGCCTTAAAGTACTCAAAGAGTACAAAATATGTTGAATAAAATATTTACAGTCTTTGGGGATCTTTCCTTCTCCCTCTGGTGTGCCACAGTGGTGCATCCTCTTTCATCTTTGACGGACTCCCCTCACCATGATAAATCTTTATCGTTTTAGGTGATGGCCTGACCTGAGAGTATGTGCCAGCCAGGGGCACTCATTAATACATCTTAAAACCCTCTTGGCTCATTCTTCCTATTTTTAATGTTTCTGACCTTTCTAGAATTGCTTTTATCAAACAAGATTCTCCTTTCCTCCCTGCGAATCAACAGAATTGAAAGGTTGTAGTTGAGACCTGGGTTTTGTGGACCTTAAAATGTGATAGTGTTGTCACCATCAGACTGGGATAAAAATAAAAGAGGCTGATACCACTCTTAAAAAACAACAAACAGCCTTAGTAACCGATACACAATAGCAATACAAGTGAATATGTAATATCTAAGTATTGTTGCCATCACTGCAAGTCACCTATAAAGTAACTTTCTAGTGTCCCAAATTAAAAAGAATCAAGAACACCTGAAGAACATAAAGAAATGTTTCTTAAATAAACTGCATCCAGCATTTTATGAAGATATAGTCCAAAGTGATCCACTAACTGAAACAGGACTGTCACAAACCAATAATACCATACTAAACTGCATTTAACATTTTACATCCTTGGGGGGGCACAGTGTTCTAATATCTTCCAGCAATGAACATGTGCAACATACAGATATGACTAGCTGTGCCTGAGGGATGAAAGGACAGGCAGTGGAGGACAGTAAGGGGATCATCATAGGTACTGCAACAGTGACTCCTACCCAGCCATGTGATAGAATCTCATCCTTTTTCCTGCATCTGCATTCTCTGGGGATAGGTGTCAGAGCTCCCACGACCCTGCTCTTGACTAATAACACAAATTATGTCAGTTAAAAGGACCTTAATGTAATACAGTATGTTACCCATACCATTTACTCAAACAATGGCTGGGTCACAAACTACAGTCTACTGTACCTATAGCATAGCAAATCATCACTCTGTTACTTGTGGTACTTTGCATAACACATTTATGCTTTACTATAAATATACTGCATAATTACATATTATTATTATTATTATCTTGACTAAAGTTATAAATAATATTACATAATGTAAGCTTAATGTAGTGCATCCAAACAACATGTTAATATATTAAATTGTATGTCAGATTATTACTGAAGTTATAGAAACTATGTAAAACATTGCCTATGTTATTGGTTCAAACAGGTGCTGTATGTCAAACAGCTAAATAGTCTGTCAGATAATCATGTTACACATACTATTCCATTCCATGGCTATGCTTTACATTAAAGTTACATCATTATTTAGTAGATGGGCGACAAAATAATTATTCAATGTATCAAATTATTCAATGTATTCTCACTCTCACTCACATACGTACATTCTCTTGCCCAGTGCCCTTTTGTAGACAAATGCATTTACAACATCTTAGGTGTATTTCACCAATGGATCAGGCAGTTCATGCCATTCCTGGTCTTATAGACACTCAACTTGATAAAATATGGTGGTCTCAAAACCAGAATTTTATTGCATGTAAATGTAACTTTAGGCATATTAAGCCAGTCTACATGCATACAATAAACAGCTTCATGGTGACTTATGTAAGTAAGTAATCAAAGTATTATTGAACGTTTTATTAATGAACGTTTATACACTGGACTTAAGTGCTTCCATGAACTTCACATTTCATTAACTTCACTACATTATTCCATTTTTATTATAGCAGGCCTTTATTGTTGCAATAAAAGCAAAATAGGCAGATCCTAAAGTGACCAAGACAACAGCCATAAGAAAGCAGGTGTTTTTTAGCACTGAATTTGTTTTAGCGTTTCCCCATTGTATTTGTTATGGGCCTCATGTCACCTATAACATATAAATCAATTAACCTCATTTTCTTCCAACGACTTTAGGCTATAATATTAGGCATGAGGTTTGCATTTCAATAGAAATG
Organism: Parotocinclus haroldoi; assembly: GCA_034779995.1. Lineage (NCBI taxonomy): Eukaryota > Metazoa > Chordata > Actinopteri > Siluriformes > Loricariidae > Parotocinclus > Parotocinclus haroldoi. Next base: position 3,209 of record JAUZST010006787.1, read on the forward strand.
TAATTTCCAAGAAGCAAAATGGATGCCTTGTACATGCTATACATACATACTACATACATGCTACAGTGTAAACCAACTAAAAATAAACCCACTTAATATTTTACAGAGGGATGCTAAAGATGCCATTTTAAAGCATCACACATGTCAGTTAATAAGATTGTCCATTCTTTTTAAATTAAAGACTTCAAGAACCATATTTCTCAGTGTGTATAATGTTGATCCTTATTGCATATGTACCTCCAAAGGGAGTGTTCCTGCTAATTGATACTCAAAAATGCTTTTACTTGCAGAAAGATTTAAACTTAGTTACAAGATCAGGGCCATCAGCTTTGCTGAATATGAAATTAGACAGCAACCAATACTCTTCTTCTTCTTCTCAATTAGCCTCAGAGGTTTGCTAAATTTGTTAGACAGGGGCAGGCATAAAAGTTTTAAAGATTCTCTTTTTAGATGGTGAGTAATGAGGACCCAGGTTCCCCAGTCATATTTTTGGATTTATATTAAAGATTTAATGCTGGATTGTACTGCTGCACTGATTGCAGTCTATTAAGTCATGGATGATATTAATTAGTTAATGTTCAGACTTAGATGTGGGGTTTGAAAAATGCATATTATGAATGCAATATATTATTTTTCTTATTATTTTTAACAGTAGTTGTAGCAACAATAGTACCAGTAATACAACATTAGAGTTTACATCATATAGCAGAGCTTTGTAATTTCCTGTATACATAAAAAAACCCAAATCATAAAAAGTTGGGCCAATATAGAAATGCAAATATGTCAAATGCAGTGATCCACACATGCACTTTAACTTTTGTATCACTGCAGACAATATGTCCAGTATATTAAATGTTTTGTCTGAATAAATTAATGTTATTTGGCAATAAACATCCATCACTGAACTTCAGGCCTGCAAAAATGTTGATACGGACACAAATGATGGCTAGTATTGATGTAAAAAAATAGATAGATAATAGATTATAGATAATGTGATTTTTAACAGGTAATATCAACAAGTGATCATAATCATGATTTGGAAATAAAAGGGGTGTACATAAAAGAATTACTCTTTAAGGTGGGAAGAGGATCTCCAGTGGTCAGCAAATGTCAAGTCAAAAGTTAGTCAAGTCTATTTATTTATAGTATATAGCACTGTGTTTATATAGTGCATTGTCTCTTAGCCGATTTACAATATTATATTATCTTAACTGGGGCAATAGTGGCAATGAAAAACTCCCTAAAAGTTGTAAGTAAGGCACCTTGGGAGGACCAGGACTCAAACAGGGGCCCGTCCTCCTTGGGTGGCATAGATGGCAACTAAAATAGTAACATTTGTATTAATAGTTAGTTAAAAGTAAATAATAGCAGTTACATTAAATAATGTAAAAGATGCATATTGGCAAATATTGTGTCCGATACACAGAGTCAAATGTGTGAATTATTATATGTAAAAACAATGCTCATTACAGAAAACCTGGAAAGGAGTTACATATTGCAGTCCTATATTTTCTGATTTTACTTCTTTTGGATTGTCTTGGGTTATGGTTAGGGTTAGGGTTAGGGATAAATGCAATGAAAATATGTCATCTTGAAAAAAAAATGTATGTTGCTCTAACATCTCAATGTACTTTTCTTCATTAACACTGCAAACACAGAACTGACCAAACCCCATACTACGACAGACCTTGGCTTTTGGGTTTGTTACTGACAAGTCTGAATGGTCCTTTTTACTTTTGTCTGGAGCAAAAACTTACTAATATATACTAATTCAACTGACAACAATACAGGTTTCCAGCGTGTACACCATCTGAACCAAATCAGTTCATCTTGGTCTCATTAGACCACAGAAAATGGTTCCTGGTTTGAAAGAGGTTTCCTTCTGAGATGACAGCCATCCAGAATGATTTGACGCAATGTGAGGCATATAGCTGACCTCCAACCTCTTTAACCTCTGCAGTAATGCGGGGAGCACTCCTGCGCCTATTTTCAAAAGTCAGCCTCTGGATTTGACAATGAGATTACGCACTCCACTTCTTTGGTCAACCATGACGAGACCTGTTCTGAGTGGAACCTGTACTGTTAAACCGCTGTATGGTTTTGGCCACCGTGCTGCATCTCATTTGCAGGGTGTTGGCATCTTCTTATAGCCTAGGCCATCTTTATTTATAACAATAATTCTTATTGTCAGTTCATCAGAGAGTTTTTTTTTTCCCATGAGGTGCTATGTTGAACCTCCAGTGACCAGTATGAGAAAGTGTAAGAGCAATAACACAGAATTTAACACTCTAACCCATTCACACCCAAGACCTTATAACACTAACGAGTTACATTATATCGGTGAGGGAAAATTGCTAATTGGGCACAATTTGCCCATTTTCACTTAGGGCAGTACACTTAGAGGTGCCACTTTTGTTGCCAGTGGTATATACATTAATGGTTATGTGTTGAGTTATTTTGAGGGCACAGCAAATTTACACTGTTAGTAGACAATCTGTAGACTGCCTTCTTTACATTGTTTACATACATCAAAGTGTCATATCTACAGTGTTGTCCCATGAAAACATATAATAAAATAGTTACAAAAATGTGAAGGGTGTACTCATTTTTGTGAGATACTGTACTTGAGTGCAATATCATTGATTGTGTGCTACAAAACAGATGTGTTGCTTCATTTTAAAGTGGTCCCATAGGAAAATAATGTCATAAAAGAGAACATCTTAATATCGCTGAAGTTTCATCGAGAGACAACTGAGATCTGAATATAAATGAGACTATTAGTTAATCTCCTGACAATCTGTTTTTCCTGCCAAGCAAAAATACTCAAGTAATGTCACGTGTTTTACTTAATTTTATTATTAAAGACATAATTTTCATATTTATCTAATGCTGAGAAAGGAAAACTGAAAGTTTCAAAATAAACTTAAACATTGCTAACACATACCACATTTCTTTCATTTAATGTAAAATACTTTATAATAACTAAAATATGTAAACTATTGGTCGTGCTAACATTATTTTATGAATCTGCACTCAATGTTTGACCTTGTCAATGCTAATTAGTAATGCTAAACTGTGATCATAAAGAGATGGGCATGGTCAGCAACAATAGGTGGGCTGTGGCAATTACACAATGTTGGTATTAAGGGGCCCAAAGTGTAAAAGTGTCAAAGAAAATGTCCCAACCCCATAACGACCACCTTAAAGTGCTGATACATGGCAGGATGAAGTTAGGTGTTATAACAAAATGTTAAACAAAAATTGTCATTAGACCGATTTAGTCTTCTATTGTCCCGTTTTGTCCTTACAGATTGTAGCCTCAGTTATGTGTTCTTAGCTAAAAGCAGTGACTCCTGGTGTGGTCTTTTGCTGCTATAGCCTATCTGCTTAAAATTTCAGCATGGTGTGCATTCAAAGATGCTCCAGGCAATTCTCATCTGACCTGTGGTATCAACAAATAATTATGGCAGCTCGGTGGAAATTTTTTTATCTTTTTCAGATCAAACCCTGGCTGTCTGTATATAAACATACCAGTAGATCAGTTTCTGAAATGTCTATAATAATAGACAACACATCTAACACCAATAAACCTGCCTTTATTTAAATACCTTCCCGATTCTGATGCATAGTTTCAGCTTCTGGTTGTCTTGAGAATTAATATATTTGCAATAGCAAGCAGTTGTACAAGTGTACATACCTTCTCTCAAATGCAGACAGAAGGAGATGAGGACGGTTAGAGGATTATTAGGGTACCCTTAACCAACCCTGCGATAGACTATCCTGCACCCTGTGTTCTTCGGGGATATGTGCCAAGGCCCCCATGAGCCTGACCAGGCATAAATGGGTTAACTATCCCAAACTTATCATTGTCTTTCATTTAGAGGTTCATTTCAAGCATGTGCGCTCCCTCAGTCTGGAATTTTTCTCTTTTTAAACTCTACAGATCGTATCACATTCACTATGATATTACACGAACATCACATATACCTACAACTACTGACAAAAAATATGGAATCACCACTCTTGTACAATGTTTTTTTTCAATTGTTTCATTTTATAAAAGCACAATAACAGAGAAATGCCACAAAACGATTATTTATTAAAATTCAGTATCCACTAATACTTCTGTGTTGACAGCATGAATACAGAAAAGTATATTAAGACATTGAGATCTTAGAGCAACATATGCAGCCTTCAAAACATCTTTTCCAGGGATGTCCATGCATTTTTCAACAAGACAATGCAAAACTAAAAGCTGCACATATTACAAAGGCATACATGTAGTCCTGACCTGTCCCCAATAGTGATTGTGTGGAGAATTTTGAAAGAACAAATGTGACAACAATGGCCTTGCACTGTTGCCCATTTGCAGGAAGCATGGTGCAAAATCACACTGAAACACTACATTTCTTGGTGTCCTCTGTGCCAAAATGTCTTTTTAGCGATATTAAGAAAAGGAATAGCAACATTACAAAGTGGTAAACACTTTATCAAATGTTGTACCATCTACTTGTTGCATGCCCAAAATGTAGGAATGGGTGTTTATTAACAAATTAAATTAAGCTGACCAGACAAAACATGTTTTATTATCATATTTATCATCAATTATATTTTAGGTTCGTACTGTCTGCAATGAAATTAAGGTAACTCTAAGAAACACTGTGTGTTTTCAAATATACATTTTCTCCCAACTTAGGAGGTCTTTTGTAGGACTCTGCAGAGATCTTTCTCCTTGCACAAAAAAGCAGATATCGTTCCTGCTGAGGGGGTTCAGAACCTTCTGTGCATTTGTCCAGCTCTCCTAGAGTTACTACCTGTCTCCTGGAATGTCCTCCTGGGACACAGCAAACCTTTTAGCAATTGATTGACCCTAGCCAACAAAATGCTTACAAAATGAAGGGATATTTCAAAATGTATATATTAAAAAATACAGGAAGATTATAGTAGTAATTTGTTGTAAGTTGGACAGTCCTAGTAAAAAAAAGTCCCTGTGTTAAAGTGCCAGAGCAGTGTGAAACTTGAAACAAAGTGTTGGTTTATATTCCAGTCACTATTGTCAGTCCCATAATAAGCACTGTAGCGATTTATGACATGGCATTCTGTGTATAAACTTGATGCCTTTGTTTCCTGTAGCACCAATAGATGCAATGGTTACACACAACAGAAAATCAATATTTTCTCAGCTGTTTATCGAGTGCTGATAAATCGCTGGCACCCATTTCGAGAAAGTAATCTTTTCAAGGCCTGACATGATTTAATCCAAAGCCATTTGGAGTCCTGTCATCAGGAGCTTTATTGTTCAATTAATGTAGTTAATTTAACCCCGTGTACTGCTGTCGGTTTGAATACAGCTGCATGAACATCTGGCACTAATGATATAATTAGTTTTGGAGTCATCCATTTCATCCCAAAATGGCAGTAAAAATGGGCCTTAATTGTGTTAATTCAGACAAGTTGCATGATCATTATAACGAATGACTAATGTGAATTAATTTTGTCTTTTTATTTTTTATGTAAAATAATTAAAAATAAAGAATGATAGTGCTCCCCAACTGTACCATATTAACTGTATTTGGATTATTATTATTTGTCACACATTCACTTTTTGAAATATTTGGAACACATAGTCCTGCCAAAAATATGCAGTGCGTAAGGTTGTGCATGGTCAAAATGTGTTATGGTCACTGCTCTCAAAATATAGATTCAAGTTCACTTGGTGGTATCTGACTCTACCAAACAGGAAGGTGAAAGTGTTTATGTGCTTGGTTAAGTGGGCATTTCCAAATTTCATTGGAGTGGTGTGTTTCATCGACTTTGCTAAGGAAGTTAGCCCTCTCATCAAAGTTGCAGAGGTTTGATTTTTAAAATGTAATTATTATTAGTATTTACTTTTTAAACAAAGGTAAAATGTTTTTTTTTTTTATTTTGTTATTTTTCTTGGGAGTCGACAGTGAAGTCTTTAGCCATTAACATTTGTAAATGAGTTTATGGCTGCACCAGACCTATACATAGTATTTTTTAATTGATTGGACTAAGAATCAAAATAGAAAGCATACATTACTCAGTGGTGATTGTTTGGATCTGTGCCATCTGTGGTTCTGGATTTGTGCATAGTTACTAATAGACCAGTCCTGATTACACAAATTATTATAGCCATTATTATAGCCTGAGCTACTCTAAATTAGGTAAACTGCAAATTGAGGTAGGCTTTATACACCCTGCTGTGGCTTGTTTTCACTATTACCCAACTACACTTTGCTTGACAATCATTATTGTCATATCCCCTATACCCCATCATGTAGTTTAACTTGGCTTTAACTTGCACTGCACTTCAAGGGCCCTGTTCCTAGTAGCTATATTTGTATAATGATTTTGTCTTTTGCACATTGATCTCTCAGTAGCCCTGTCATACTGTATTTTTCTAGCCACACACAATGTTCCTTACAAACAACAATAGCCTCTAGAAGTACCTTAATTTCCCTCGGTAATTCTGGCTATCCTTCACCACAAAAACAGGCAACACTGCAGTTCATTATGCTGTCTTGATCACTTTTCTTTTGCCGCTTTTGTTTTTCCAGGACAAAAAGAACAAAAAGGACAAGATGAAATCCCCAGAGGAAGGACCCATTAATTCTGCATTTTATGGCAACTTCATGCTGCCAATACAGAGACACCCCCAAACACGTGGCTGTGCAGTACAGCCCTATGATCGAAAGCTTGTTGTTTTGTGTACATGCTCCCACTCAATAAACACAAATTGGAACAGATGTAAGGAATTTACTTGGCTTTTCCAGTCTTGTTCCCTGATTGCCTGCTGTAGCGCACCAAGAAGTGATTGCCAGTGGTAAGCTACATGTTTAAATTGGGAGAGATTATTTTTATCTCTTTGCTATCATGGGGTGTTGTATTTACATTTAAAGCACCCTAGCTTCTAAGAGGAGTATGAGGATGCAGGCACACGGAATCAATTAAGCAGGTGGCAGGTAATAAATTCATTTCCCTGGGATTGGACAAATATGGCTAATCCCCATGGTTCTAATTCTTTTTCACCTCCTATGCAAATATCAAATGGCCAAGAGGAAATGGGCTGTTTCATGACTTCTGCACATAATCTGTGCAAAGATCATGAATATAAATAAAATAAAATAATACATAACTAAAACTAAAAATAAGTATAACCCAAAAAATTAATCCTAACCCAAAGCACTAACACACCCTTAAAGATTTCCCAAGTCCCTAACTCCAACACTTAAAAATTAAACAAATATCACAAATTCTGAGGCTAAGTTTAAATATAATCCAAATCCCTAAACCTAATTTTCCCCAAATTCATAATCCAAACTATAACACAGAACATTTAGTATAAAATACATGTATATCCCTAGCCCTAATATTATTTAAAGTCCTGGTTCCTGTATTTTTGTGCATTGACTTCACAATGCATCACTTTTTATCGTCTAACTACACAGTTTATTATTTAGCATGGATATGATTATGCCTCACCACTCTCTGCTGTGTTGCTGCTACATCTATCTGATTACTTTCAGATTTGACATGCATAAGGCTATAGTTATCCTGAATTTATTCTGTCAAGCAATGTTTTATAAGTTGAAGATGGAATGAATGTGGACAGGATTAATAGGATGGCAGAGGGGTGCTACACTATAAGTGAAAAAAATAATCAGTATAAGTTATTTAAAGAAACTTAGTGTAGTTTAATTTTAACATTAATCTACTGGATACCTTATGAACTGGAGAAAATGTGGCTCTTTCAGGTATGATTGCAGCTATTTTAGTGGTGGTGTTGGTTCATATGTAGTTTTCATTTCAAGTGCTACGGCATTGTTGCGCAAACCCTTATCTTAATAGTCATGGAGGATGAGTAGCCACAGTTTACACTAAGGTGTTACTCCTAAAGCTAATTACAAAGCTAAGTCAATTGAAATAGTTATACTTAATTTAAATGATCAAGCACAGAAAAAGTCAAGCTTATGGCTATTATTGCGCTTTGAGTCCTTATTCCTTTTATTTGTAGTAATTGAAACTGATGAGCCAGATGAAAAGGGTGATTTTAATATTAACTTTGGCAATGAGCAAGACCTATTTGAAACTGCATAGGTATAACTCAAAATCCGACTGGACTGACCTACAGTTTTAATTATACTTAGAACTAATATAGACTTTCAGCTGTTGAGGCAAAATTACTTGATTTATTCATTTTTAGTACACATATAGTTTAACAAATAATTAGTAATAGTTTGGAAGGTTATTGATAAACGCAGCTGTAATATCTGAAGTAATAGTGCGCTTAGTGCGATAACGAGGGAGTAGGTGAATATTATTTGGGCAGTAGGTGAATATCATTTAATGCATATAGCTCAAAAAGAGCTACTGGTCAGAAATTAATTCACTTTTTGGCTAAACATCTAGGTTATTTAAATTGATACCAAACGTTAATATTAGATCTAAAGTATGATTACAGCAGTGGGTCGGTCCCATCACATTCTGTGATGTGAATGAATGCTAAAATAATCTACCATTAGCACTGGGACATAGCACTACCACCTAGATCTTTGTCAAAAAATTTTGCATCCTACTATTAGGATGAGCGCGTTGAACAAAACTTAAGTTCAAGATTCTTATTTTTACAAAAGCTATCTTTACTCTAATGAGATTATTAAAACAAGAGTTTTTGGGTGCATTTAGGTTTAGGGCAACAGACAGAGTTTTATTAATGTTAGATCTGGGTGACAGTGCATGGCTACCAGCAGTTGGTTAAGCCTAATTGTCTGCTGCCTGACCACTGCTCTGGATTGTCAGCCCCTAACATATCCTGTCATAAAACTATGGGCAATATTGCAAGAGACGAGAGCAGCATCTTCCCGAGTGGGATGGACACCATGCCGTCCCAAGAGGCCAGGCTTCCCCTCAAAATTAGTCCAGTTGTCTATAAAGCCCACATTTTTTTAGAGCACCACTTGGTCAACCAGCAGTTCATTCAGTGACCACAACCTGGTCACCTCACCGCATTGGGATAGGGCCATAGCTACTGCCTTCGCAACTCTTACCGCCTCTACAAAATTGTCCTTAGTAACTTCTGACCTGCAAAGGCATATATTGTTAACCTATACATGAATAACTATCCTAGAGAATCTACAGCTCTGAATCTCACTAAGGCTCCATATTATGTCCCGAACTCTTGCTCCGGGGTACATGTAACACTAGCTGCTGGTGTCCCTAAAGGGGTAGCTAGACACCACACAGAAAAGACCCAGGCCACTCCACCCTGGGATTGAATTCGGGGTCTTCTTGCTGTGAGGCAGCGGTGCTACCCACCGAGCCATCGTGCTCCCCTAAAGCTGCTCCTAGTAGGGGTAAAATGATTTTAGGGAAAAAACCTTGCACTATGTAGTAATGACTACTTTAAACAACTTTGCAGTTCTGTCGTATTGCAACAGCAATGATCTTGTGAATTCCACTCATAATAAGATATATCAAATATTCAGTCACAAAACTTATCATGACACCCAGCTATTGAGCAACCTACTAGATGTAGCACTAGGGTAGATGTGTTTAATTAATTGTAAATCTAGGCATGAAAATTTTACCCCAATTACGAACTACTAATTATGAACTATTTTCCCTGACAACAAATCATCTGTCGACATCTCATTCAATAGAAAGTGAGAAACAGTACATTGGCTTTTGTATTGCAAATGCCATGCATTCTGACATAATCCTCCTAGATGTTTCATGTGCTTCATGATGATTATAAACAAAACGAAAAAACAGAGAGGGAGAAAAGAAGGAGAAAAATGTTTTATTAATTTTCATGTAACACTTGAAATATTAATAATTAATAAAACATAAAAATGACACAATTAATATTTTGTATTTTACAATTAAGAAACCAAATTAAAACAGTCAAACAAAGAAAATGTTGATAAACAGAAAAACATAATATTTAAATATGTTCCCTATCTATGTGTAAACGTATTGCCACAAGGGTGGCACACTGGCACATGCTTGGGCGGTTGCCTCACAGCTGCAGCAAGCCTCAGTTCTGTCCTGACCTCAGACTCCATCTGTGTGAAGTTCACATGTCACCACTGCATTCATGTGGGTTTACTTTGGGTACTCCGGCCTCTGCCACATTCCAAAGTCTCATTAGGTTAACTGGTTGCTCTAACTTGCCCATTGTGAATGTGTCTGACTACTGTTGATGTAACTTTGCTTATGACATAAATACCCATTTATGGTAATGCAAAAGAAAATAAACAAAATAATGGAAACCAAATTAAGTCAACACTTAGAAACTCAACAAATATGTCATTTCAGAGGGGGTGTCAAAGGTTTTTCATAAGACATTATATTGTATGTAACCAATAAAATATAGCTATTAGCTAGGTATTTCAAACAATACAATACCAATAGAAAAATAATACACTTGTAATACCAGTAGAAAGTATCAGATTTGTATGTCCTTATCTGTTATGCCTTACAATTAACTTAAATTTAAAAAATAACAAACTCTTAAACAAACTCGGTTCGTGGTGGTGTTGTATTAATTGGATGATATCACCAGAGGTGCGAGGGTCTGTCATCACTTCTTGAGGTTATATTTATCTCATGTAATGCAATTCTTTATTACATTTTTTCACAAGGTATTAAATAACTAGTTGATATAATAGAAAAACAAAAGTTTTTGTTTGCAATTACAAAGGCCAGACATTTCTTGTAGTTTACACACACTGCAGCAGGGATTCTGGCCCACTTCTCCATACGCTGGGCAACACTGAGTTTCAGCTCCATCCAAAGATTTTATATTGAGTTCATGTCTGGAGACTGACTAAGCCACTCCAGGACTTTGATATGCTTCTTACAGAGCCACTCCTTCATTACCCTGGCTGTGTGTCTTGGGTCAAACTCCACCTTGCTGCCCTATTATTATTATCATTGTAGTTGTTATTGTATTGAATAAAGCATAATGGTCTAGTATGCCTGAACATATCTGAAATTGACTATCTGAATTTTTTTTGTTAAATTCTGCAAAAAGTCTCAAAATTTATATTATATTTAAAATTAATTTACTAACTAAAAAAATATTGGATATTTCAAAATGAATATGAAGAGGGTCCCACAAGAACTCCTGGACAATCTGATCTTGGCCATGCCCCATCACTGTCAGTGTGTCTTGGCAGTCTTGGGTTTTGGTATTGGGACCATACACCCTAGTGAACAATCAATTATGGCACTCTAATCTATGTTTCTGTTCACCCCCGAGAATATGTCACTTGCTACTCAATCAATACAATAATTCCGAGAGAGTTTACATTTAATTTGCATTATCGGACAACTTTCTCTGACTTTTCATTTGCATTTCTGGAGAATCATATATATTTCTGAT
>JAUZST010006788.1:0-39935 GCA_034779995.1 Parotocinclus haroldoi
ATACACACACATGCTGACTCAAAAGTCACAGGACACTTTGCGTTGTAGCACTTTGCCAGGCTGCCAGATCCATTGTTGAGGTTTCTTTGTTGGTAGCGATCTTTGGATGATCACTACATGGCTTGTTGTCTACTCTATGAGGGATGCAACAGTGCTGTGTGAAATTGGGGATCTTCCTAGGTGTCAGTTGATGAAGACTGCAGCAATGATATGACAGCTGCGTTGCCTGGACACCAGACTAGACAATTCTATCTTTGATGAACAATATATGTTTTAAAACACCTGAATTGATTTCGGAGACAGTTCTGGTCTAAAGACCAGGCTTGTTTCAGACATAGCCTAAAAGATAGGCCCCCTCACACATTACTTGCTGGGGTATTCAAATATGTCATTTTCCCTTTTGTTTCTGAAATTAAAGGGTGTCCTGTGGATTTTTACTTACCCTCTGTGTATATATACAGCGAGTAAAATAAGTTTTTGAAACACTGCCGATTTTGGAGGTTTTCCACCTACATAAAATGGAGAGGTTACGGTTCAAGAGGCAGAGTCTAAAAAAATATCCAGAAAATCACATTGTATGGTTTTTAAATATTTAATTTGCATTCTATTTCATTAAATAACTTTTTGATCACCTAACAACCAGGAAGGATTTTGGCTCTTACAGACCTGTAGTTCTTTAAGCAGGCCCTGTTCTGCACTCATTACCTGTATCAATTAATAGATTTCTATGGATGTGACCTTGTGTGTGTGTGTGTTTGTGTGTGTATAGAATTTTTCTTTTTGGTTTCTCAATGCCATAAAAGGAGTTTTCTACCAAACATCATGATATCCTTTCACCTTAGTTTTTCATTTATATGGCTCAGCCCTCCCTCCGTCCATATGACATTCAAAAATATTTCTAAACAGTCATAGACATGCTGTATCTAAATTTTTTGCTTAACAAAATGTTTTATACTGACATTATAGGAGAGGTTTATATATATGAATTTTCTGTCATAATTTTATCATTTGACATAAAGAGAACAAAACTAAGACTTCTAAGATTTCTGATAATTGTTGACTCGGACATTTTCCCAATCAAAATACGTTCAGATGACGTAAATATCGCCTTGTGAGTTTTATTTACTTCTTGCTCTATGCCTATCCATATGACCCATACATATGGCAACCATGTATGAACTGCAGAACTTAAATTTACATATATCTGAAGATGGTCAGCATTATCTGCAAGGAACTTGAGAGGCTGCAGGTTTTTATTCCAATTACGCCGAAGCTACACTCACAACAAATCAACAGCTGTTGGAAGAACAAGGATAACTGATTAAACAGTAGAAAAAGGAGTAGGTCCTTCTCGATTGGGATAAAAACCTGCAGCAACATTGGCACTTAGTGAATAACATCAGCCACTCCAATGCAGAATATAAACACTCTTTGATGTCCTATTAAAGTGAAATATCCCACAATTAAATATCCCCTAATATTTGTGAGCAGTGTATTATCGCTTCTGCTTCTTAGGTCTCCTCCCAAATGACAGTGACTTCTTCTGGGCGTACAGTGAAGAGAAGGTTTCAGCAGCTAGATGATGATCCTGAACAAGAGGTAGATCATATTGTGTATCATACTCCCAAATACATACATGGAAATGATAAGGGGAAAAGTTTTCCAGATTAAAACATAAGAAAATCGCACCAATCCGCCTTAACATAATAGTAATGCCTTTGAATCCACAAGGCAGTACCTGGCACCAAGACTTCAGCAGCAAATCCTTTAAGTGTTACCCAAACTTTTTTGTGCAGTGCCCCCTTTAGTACATATTACAATCCTCCCCCACTTCAACACTGCTACATGTCTTTTGATTAGGTAGGTAAACACTATAATTCACACTAAACTGCAACTTTTATTGAAGTTGCAAATAACCTTTAGAGTGGAATTATTAAGTAGCATGCATTATGTCTCTTACGTTTTGACATTTGTGTAAACATGCCTCATTCATTTGTCTTGCTGCTCTCCCTGAAATATCTCTACCACCCCTAGGGAACCACTTTAGACCTTTTCTCCACTTTAAGTATTTTAACCTGTGAGGTGGTCCTCCATGGATGGGAAATGTTTGTCCAGAACATGTCACAGATGCTCAATCCGATTGAGCTCTGGGGAATTTGGAGACTGAGTCAACAACCTAAGCATTTTATGTTCATTAAAGATTTCCTGACCATTTTTTTGCAATCTGGCAGGGTGCATTATCCGTTGGTCACTGCCAAAAGGGGATACTAATGCTATAAAGATGTATACTTGTTAGGCAGCAATGAGTAGGTAGTATGCCCGATCCAACCCAATATCAGAAAATACTGATGTAATTCACTCATTTCATGTAGAGTTAACTGTGTTGATCCACTTGTCATTCCATATTCACACAGCAAATTCAAGTTGCAATTTAGTGAGGAACTAGTATAAGCTGTTGTTTTTACTAATATTTCTTGATAGGTACTCATTAAGAAAACGGTATTCACTTTCATCAGTTTCCACTTATTGTATGCTTTAAAAACAATGTCATGATTAGTGTTTGCTTGATTATATTTACTACTTCACTACTTTAGAACAGTGAGACACTTTAAGCTTTTTACTTGTAAACGGTTTTGATTAAAAGGAAAAAGACCTTAAATGTAAAGTGACTACTTTTGAAGTTGATATATTTAATACAAATATTTATACCTAAATATTTGACACTTTTTTTCACCATTTTGTAATCCAAAATTGGAATCAGAATCTGAATCGGTAAAAGGCATATGATACTTAACCTTACACAATAGCAAAGATAATCATAATATTATGATAATATGACGATCATAATATTAAAGTTAAAAAAAAAACCTCCATTTAAATTCTTCCAACGAAAAGCTTGTTTAGTCTGATTAGTAGATACAGACTATACTGTTGGCTCAACAGGAAAGGATCAATCAAAGGACTAATCAGTAAGTGGCGAATTCAAAGCCTGCCTCTACCAACTTGTTAATTCTAAGTCACTTTGGATAAAAACAAAGGTTTTTGTTCATCTCCAGCTACACCTTTGGCTATATCCTACAGCTGCTTAGATGACCACATCATTGTGTTCACCCTTGTTTTATTCTTTAAATTTGTGAATGAATGATGTGACTTGAGAATGATATGCAGTGAGCATCATCCGTAGTTGGCATGGCATATACTTTTAATTAACCAAGCACCAAGTGAACAAAACGATGGAGCTGGTGCATCTCATTCATTTCAATGATTCATTGAAAGGTTAATTATATTGCATAAGCTAGCTTTTTTGAATGAAGAAAATTAATGTCTCACTAAAGTGATCAGTGCCGTGATATATTGTAGACGTTTAAGATGGTCAAATATGAGGATGAGCTGGACCTGTTGGCTGTTGTGGATGTCAATCACAAAGAGGACGAAGGACAGGCCAGTGTTCGCCTCCATCATAATAAAAGTGGTACCTTACTGAAGAGAATTACCCTTCAGGAACCATGGGACGTTGTAAGTGTTCTGAACAAGACCATTTAACTTTGCATACTGCAATGTTTATATTTTGAAACTGTTTTTGTGTCTTACAGACCTATAGCCATGACATTCACTTTGATAGAGACACAATAATTCATGTTGAACAAGAGAGGAACAACAGCTATTGCTGCCATGTTTATAAGTTACTACGAAGAACAAACTAAAGAGCCAGCAACATGAACATTTAGCTTATTCTTATTATTCTTCCTTGTTGTGTAGATGTTTAAATGCCTTAAACTTCATATATATATATATATATTTTAGATATTTGTATATATTGTCTATAGAATCCATTTTCACTTGTTAGCAGTATTTGTGTACTACAACCGCCCAATTACTTCTTCTATTTCATTTCATGTCCATAATTCACAAATACAACCACTGTTGTATAAATGTTTCTCAGAATAAATTCAATATTGCTAAAAACATGTCTGATTGTAGTTTTTTGGAGGCCAAACACTTGAGGCATGGTTTTATAACTTTTTTATAACTCTTCTGAGGTCGACTTTTTGACCACAGTCGTTCGTTCAGTGCTACACTTAAACATGTTTTGCGAAAATCAGATTAGGATATATCCCTGTTCCAAGAGATATTACAAATCTGATTCTGACATCCGTTGTTGAGACACTTCTGGTCTTATCTGATATTCTATATGATCACCAATTAGGAAAAACTTGCCCTTTATCCAATATGGTGGCCATGTTCCAGACATAGCCTAAAAGATAGGCTCCCTCACCCATTACTTGCAATGTAATTATTCCTGAAATAAAAGGGTGTCCTGGGACTTTTGAGTCGTCCTGCATAAAGCATTCCAAAGGGTTCAAAAACAATACAAACACCCACATGTTTGATGTTTCTGGTGAACTTGTATGTTTAAGGTAGGTGCAGATACTTAATTGGCAAATGGGTGTACAGCGAAGGTAGATGATACTGACAATATTAATCATATTAAGAATCTAGTAAGTAATGGGCCTATTTATCGCCTCTGGAACAGCTATCAGTGTTCTTACAATGCTGTCATATAAGTTCTGAATGGTTTGAGGTGGGATGCGGGATCATTTGTCAATAGCAAAATATTCAGGCTCCTAAGAGGATGAAGACGTTAGAGACCTACCCCACAGTCTATACTCAATAACTTTTTTTAACTGGTTAGGGAGATCATGGGTGGTTCTTGACATGTTGTTGGTGTTCATGGAAAATGCTCATAAGTTCATCTGTTTAGAAATGCTGCCAGGAAATAAGTGTTTTCACCATATGTTACATTTTAAAGTACTTAAATGTAATAATCATGGGATATAAAGATTTACACTGAATAGATGTTAATGTAGTTATAGATCTTGCCCTTTACTAACAGCTGACTAGATATTATGGGCTAAAGGCATTATTCGGCTCCAATTATATATATTATAGTTCATCAGACTTTGTTACATTACTCAGTTTTGTGTAGTAAAGCAATGGCCTTGGACATTAAGAATCTCAAAATAACACAAATTCCAGCTTTGCGGCTGTTATTAAAGTTTCTATCTCTGTTAGTGAGTGTCTATAGTGTCCAATAGGAATTGGCGTTTTGTCTTTGCTGATGTACACTTCTCAAAAATTGGGGAATATTTAATTAGGGGATATTTCAATATGAAATATTCCCTAATTCCTGTAAGCAGTATAGTGTGCCCATGTTCGAAGCCAAGCAAAGCATCCTGTTTTACCCCCACTTAGGATCTGAGCTTAACACAGGATGTGCTGAGCAGGGGTAACACCCTGAACAGAGACCAGTCCATAACAGCGATCCATAACCACTCCACCCAACTTTAGCGATGCTATTTCCACCCTACGTGGAACCTTTAGGAAGGGATTTGTACAGCAGCTGTTTCATTTAATACCGAATTCCTGAAGCTGCTAATGTTTGAAATGGCTACCATGAATTTGAAGCTTATCCGTAAACACACTGCTTATAAAAATTCAAAACGAAATATCCTCTAATTTTTGTGAGGATTGTAACTGCACGATTATACTGCACATATGAATTTGAAATATCACATGAAATTTATAGCTAGCATAACTGTCATGCCGCTCATTTGGCCACGTTCACATTAATTCACGTGCAGCTGTAATCCAGAAAGTCAATACAACATTACAATTTGTTTATTTTTAAAAAGTTTTTTTTTTTTTTTTTTTTACAATACACGTAGGTTATGTTTTCTTATGCACCCCGCGGTATATAAAACGGTTTTGTTTTTTTTTTGTTTTTTTGGTGAAAGGAAAAAACCGCTAAACTATATACGCACTTCCATGTGCTTATATAAAAGTGGATTTTTTTCGGGTGTTTATCTTTAAATCCTGCTCGCGTTATCAGTGACGTCAGCGTGTTTAGCATGTACTGTAACGCGCAAAGTTTTATGAACTCAATTGTAAAAGTAAATAAAAGTAAGCGATTTTAATTCCGTGTGGCTATGCATCATCTGGAAGTCCATCACTGTCCATTGCGTAACTAGTGCATGTGTCAAGTTACAAAACGGTGACTGATAAAGTAAACGGCTGGCCTGTTAGGAGGAACAACAGTCTCAAGTCCCCGAGCACTTCGCGTTCTTGCAGAGCATTCCAAGAACCTTTTCCGTCCCGAAATCAGACATGGAGCACTACAAGCTTTTCCTCGCTCTGCTCTGCTTTGCTTTGGCAGTCGGCTTAGCCTCGGTTGTGTTCGTCCTAATATGGATTTTGCATTTCAGAGAGGGCTTCGGCTGGGATGGAGGAGCAGCCGAGTTTAACTGGCATCCATTCTTGATGTTGACTGGCTTTGTTTTTCTGCAGGGAATCGGTGAGAACAGCGGGGTTTAATTTTAAGTTGCTACAGCGCCATTTTCTTGGATTCTATAATTGATTCGTTTAAAGTATGCAGAGAATGTGTTCATATCGACTAGTTTGTCAATATCCCGTTTTTCTTCTGACTTGAAATCCACTTTAGAATCAGTTGTCGAAGGAGCTGTAACTTGTCGTTTGCGAAAAAGTCGTCTTGAGAAATCGTTATCATGGTCAGCTCGATCATTTGACACACTTCCTTACTGTGCATTCACTAAATCGTTTCCTACGCGTGTGCTGTATAACGTGTGGTGCGTTATATGTAGGCCTATTTAAACCATTCTGCATTTCGGTTCGCCAGTTTATATCGTATGTAGCTTGGGGAGGGCGTGTTCCTTAGATAGGCAGCTAAAAGTTTTTTTGTTATTATTTTTTTTTTACAGTTTCTTTAGAATACTATGACTATTAAGTAGTGGGAGATACAATAATATTCACATATCAACCTTAATGTTAATACCGCTGACAGATTAAGTTAGCATTAATAACATCGAGAGTGTGATATTCTGTTTAGTATATGCTGCCAACCGAGGGTGCGCCTGAGTGCACGTGCACAAAAGAGGTGGCAGAAATGCATACATATACAAATACACACACACACACACACACAATATATTGCCGAAAGTATTGCTTTTCTACCTTCACACGCATATAAGTGTGACCAAATACTTGTGATTGTTAAATAAGCGCTGCTAAATCTCTCATAACAATACATGCCAGTATTTAATAATGTAGTGTCATGATATTTATTTAAACAGTTAAAACAGACGATCACAACCTTCAGCTTCACAAATTGTTCAGTGTAGTTCTTTTAAATCCTGAGTAGGGGTACATAATTAAAATACGTATCCAAAACAGTTATAGATACTACAACTGCTTACTAACTTGTGTTATACAAACCCGATTACAAAAAAGTTGGGACAAAGTATAAACTGTAAATAAAAACGGGATGCAATGACGTGGAAGTTTCAAAATTCCATATTTTATTTTGAATAGAATATAGATGACAAATCAAATGTTGAAACTGAGAAGATGTATCATTTGAAGAGAAAAATTAGGTGAATTCAAATTTCGTGACAACAACACATCTCAAAAAAAGTCTGTAAATGTCCGGGGAGTGAGGAGACAACTTGCTCAAGCTGAGAGATAAGAGTATTAACCCATTCTTCTCGAATGTAGAATTCTAGTTGCTCAACTGTCTTAGGTCTTTCTTGTTATATCTTCCATTTTATGTTCCCATTTTGTGATTTCCAATACAGAAGCATGCCTGTATGTGATGCAGTGCCTTCTAAAGGGCCCGAAGATCACGGGCACAAAGTATGGTTTTCCTGTCTTGACCCTTACGCACAGAGATTCTTCCAGATTCTCTGAATCTTTTTATGATGTTATGCACTGTAGATGATGATGTTTTAGACCTTTAGTAGACCTTTAAAACAGCCAGAACAGAGATCTTATTGAGGCCAAAAAGATTATTATGTTGTCCAATGTTTATCCAAGAGACTATTTTGTTCTGCTTTTTTCCCCAAACATATTAATTTATTCACACTGTAACCAATTTATTGAAGAATTAGAGCTAAGGTATGATGGTGTATCGAAAAAGAAAGTTGCTACAAAGTGAAATAATGCTTTTTTTCTTTCCAGCAATTGTTGTGTACAGACTTCCATGGACATGGAAGTGCAGTAAACTGATGATGAAGTACATCCATGCAGGGCTGAATATACTGGCCTTCATCCTGGCTGTCATTTCTCTTGCAGCAGTGTTTGATTATCATAATGAACAAAATATCCCAAATATGTACAGCCTGCATAGTTGGGTGGGATTAGCTGCCATCCTTCTCTACTCAGTACAGGTATTTTACACATTATTTTTCATATCAGCAGATACACACAGAGATCGCTTACATTGTTCCTGTATATTGAATAATTTGTGTTCTCTTTTGCTTTCCTGAAACTAAACAGATTGTGCTCGGAGTTAGCATCTACCTTCTACCCGTGAGTGCAGGATATTTGCGAGCTGCATATATGCCGATCCATGTTTTCAGTGGCCTGTTTATCTTTGCTATTGTGATTGGGGCTGCACTAATGGGCATCACTGAGAAGCTTATATTTGCCCTGTAAGTGTGCATAAATAACTGTTATTCTTATTGCAGTCTTAGAAACAAATTACACGGTATACATGGCCCGTTCATGAATAGTGGCAACATCATGCAAGCTATGTCATTAGTGATATAGTCAGTATGTTTGCAGCTTGTTTGCACAAACTTGCAGAGGTCAGAAATGAAATGAGTTCTCGACATGACTTCTAGTTCTAGGAAAATGTAGCTCTAGGTAAAAAGCTATTCAGGACGTCATCTATACTGCTCACAAAATGAGGGGGTACTTCAAATGAAATATACTCTTATATTTGTGAGCAGTGTACTTCCACTATGTTGATACGCACTGAGATCTTTATGATCAGGAATTCAGGTGGTCATTCATTATAGCATAAATGACGGGGTAAGAGTGTGTTTTATGGCAGGGATGCACTGATCCAGTTTTTTTTTTTTATTTGTTTGTTTTTTGTTTTTTAGTTCCAATACGGATCCCGACACAAACCTTGTCGATACCCGATACTGATTCGATACTGTTGTTCAGTTATGACATAGGGTACACCTTTGAGCTCCAGATATCTGTCATGATGCTCATTCTTTTGACATCTTTTATCTGATACACGTCTACATGCTTTCTTGTACAATTCTAACTGAGTAGATGCTGAAAAATACTTTTATGCTTGTAAATTATACCTTGGTTCCAGATTCTCGAGCAGGCAATGGAAGCCTTCATGTTTAAATAGGTTGGGTTCGCGAAACCATGCGTGCCCAACCACTGTGCGTCTGCCAAAGTTACCTGTCCTGTCGTATTTGCTCATGCTTCTATTTGTTTCTTTGGCTGTAACTTAGCAAGATCTTTTGCATGGCTCTTTTTGGAGGTGCTTAATTAAATTTGTTGTATCGTATTTTGCAACCACACCTTGCAATATATGTTTTGCACATTGTGGTTGAACGTCTTGGTGTAGCAAGAAATACCTCAGTACAGCAGACTGGCTCGCTCCATGTCGTTCTTCCTGTTTTTAAGTCAAGTCTACCGGCATGCTGCATAAGTGCTGCTGAAGTATGGCAAAGCACACGTCACAAACAGATTAAAGTGAATGGATTGCTACTGTGGATCAGATAATTATCCGATCCATCTAATTTAATTAATATCAGGACAGATATCCAATTTAAATTTCAAATCAGTGCATCCCTAGTTAAGAGTACGAAAATACTCTTAACCTAAAACACATTATAGCGGATATTCAGATAGTAGTGATTTTACAACTTCATCTGGAAATGTAAAAAGATATAAATCTAATTTTATTTTTTAATAAACCCTTTTTGTATTTATGCACAGGAAGGATCCAAAATACAAAGATTTTCCTCCAGAGGGTGTATTTGTGAACATTCTTGGCTTGTTAATCAGCATATTTGGAGGATTCGTCCTGTGGCTCGCCACTCGACCATCCTGGAAGAGACCGAGTGAGCAGCTTCTCCGCCAATTGAACAGCGGTGAAATGGTTCCAGTGGACAAATCTACGCCTGTGAGGTCAGATAGTGAGCCCAAATTCTCAGAGGAAAAGTGATTAAACAGAGAGCTCAGTACCAGTTAAAAAGAGGATTTGTCAATCTGCTGAGTTTATCATTCAGAAGGTAACATCTCTTTAAATGTTCAGCTTAAACACAGTTTCAGGCAGAATGACTTTACCCCACAGATAGATTTAGACTATATATATATATATATATATATGGATAGATAAACACTGTGCTGTAACATAGATATTGATGATATGTGAGTATGTTGTAAAAAAAAAGAAAGAAATCAAATGATATAGTAAGAAATATTACTAACATTACTATCCACTGCTGCTTTCCTTCAATATACATTCCAAATGTAGTTATTAATAATGTTAATTTATACTTATCTCACTAGAACTTAGTACTTGGCTGTTGCAGTTTTGTCTCTGTCCTTGCTATAGAGTAATACAATAGAAAATGTAGCTATAAAAGTATGTATAGACTTTAAAATGTTCACATTGGCTTTGAATAATTATATGTCAGTATAAGTGATGAGTGATGCAGTAGATTAATGCCTGAAAAATTCAAGAGAAAACGTGTCTCCAGCCAGTTTCTATGAAAATCAGGTTATTACCTAATTACCTCTCTTTGTTTAATCACCTATTCAAATGCTGGATTATAGACAAATGAAAATATATACATTTTATAAAACAATATTTGTGTATGGGAAATATCTGTGAAATTCCATTTAAGGCTCCTATGTACAATCATATGAGTCGCCAAGAAAGAGTTGTTGGAATCGACTGCAACTTTATATGTATGAAGGTAACGATGGTATACAGTATGTAAGTGTTTGCAATTTTGACGAAAAAGGATACGTTTATTGGGGAAATAAAATATACTTTGTTGGGGATACTTTGTTTGGCTGCCTCTAGCCTGGATACAGGATGAGATACGATTGACACTGGAGGCAAACAGGTTCCATATGGTATCCTGTGGCACATTTGTCCAAAGATGATGCAGCTGGGCCTGTACATCGTCATCCATCACATCTCTAGCAAATGTAAGATCGAAGACTTCTATACTTAGTGTACCGGGATCATACCAGTGTCAGACCTGTTCACAACACCACTGCAAATATAGGCAACGGTGGCTGGATGTCAGTGGCAGGACATGTAATGTCACCATGAAAACAAACTTCCTTCTGCTATGCTCCTGAATCTAAAGGCAAGTAGAGGGGTGTGTAGTGAAGGTGATACCCGTGTCCGGATGGTGGACAACAAAATTGTAAGAGCTACACCTGCTTGTCCATGGAGCAAACACGCTTCTCTAATGGTGGTCTGTCTGGGCTGTCCGCAGTATGTGCCTGCCCTTACAGGACTACTGCTCCCAACACCCCCTAACAGCTAGAAATGACCATTGTGCTTCTGTCAGTCCAATGATGTGCCTCCTGTCAACTGGGCAACGTGTATTAGAGTTTGTCATAGAGGCATGACTTGTAGTCAACGATCAACAAAGAGGTATACTTCCCAAAAGTAGACTCTGAGAGCCTTTTTATAGGGCAGGCAGGTGGGGTGTTGGAACAGTTTTACAGTCTCTTGAGACAAGATCCAGTATGTAATCAGACCACACCTGTAATTAATTATATACCTGCCCTGAGACATAACTGCATGCTTTGCAGGAATCTGACATTGGTAGTTGGGTGCATTTTTTTTGTCAGTGAGTGTATTTATGCAGACCTTAGTTTAATGAACACTACTATACTGGAAATTAAAATTTCCCGCATATTCACATCCAAATCAACATGAAATATTATTTATTCTTTCCTTGTATTACTTGTCATCCATACGATTCCCTACCGTAGTGTCCAAGCTTATCAAGCATTACAGACTGCTGTACAGTCTGTAACACAAAGTATTAAATGTAGGACTACCGAAATTTAAATAAACATTACATATAAATAAAAACATTATTTTTACATAATTAAAACAATATACAATTTTTCCTCGTATACTCTGACATTGTAATGAACGTTCTGCTATTATAAGTAGCCAAATATGCCTTTCCTGATGTACCATTTGTTGCTTTAAAAATCATTGTTTGACTGAGGACACCATTTTTTAAAAATCTCATGACACTTCATATGGGACAAATACAGTATGTTACAAAAGTGAGTATACCCCTTACATTTTTGTAACTATTTTATTATAACTTTTCACGGGACAACACTGAAGATGACACTTTGTTACAATGTAGTCAGTCTACAGCTTGTATAACAGTGTAAATTTGCTGTGCCCTCAAAATAACTGAACCATTATATCTAAATCGCTGTCAACAAAAGTGAGTACACCCCTAAGTGAAAATGGTCAAATTGTTCCCAAAGTGTCAATATTTTGTGTGGCCACCATTATGTCCCAGCAATGCCTTAACTCTCTTGGGCTTGGAGTTCAATGCAGCTTCACAGGTTGACTCACAGAGCTGGTGGACGTTA
Organism: Parotocinclus haroldoi; assembly: GCA_034779995.1. NCBI lineage: Eukaryota > Metazoa > Chordata > Actinopteri > Siluriformes > Loricariidae > Parotocinclus > Parotocinclus haroldoi. Next base: position 12,472 of record JAUZST010006788.1, read on the forward strand.
GAAACCATGCTGTCCTCCACAAATGCTCAGTAGGGTTTAGATCTGGATACATGCTTGACTTTTACTCTGTTTCTTTAGCAAGGCAGTGGTCATATTGGAGATGTGTTGGGGGATTGTTATCATGTTTGGAATACTGCCATACTGTGGCCCAGTTTCTGAAGGGAGGGGATCATGCTCTGCATGTTGGCATTCATGGTTTCCTCAATGAACTATAGCTTCCCACAGCCAGCAGCACTTATGCAGCCCCAAACCATGACATTCCCACCACCACACACTTGTCTTTGTATTGTTCACCTGGTTGCTGCCACACGCTTGACAGCGTCATAACCAAATAAGTTTATCTTGGTCTCATCAGACCACAGGACATTTAATGTCCAGGTTCTAGTAATCCATGCCCTTAGTCTGCTTGTCTCTTCTTTTATCTTCTTCTTATATCTGTCTTCTTATGTTATTTTTATGTAGAGCAACAATTATTTTTTAGATTTGCCATGAGGTGCCAGATTCCAGCTACCAGTATGAGAGCGTGTGAGAACACCAAATTGAACACACCTGCTCTTCTTTCACACCTGAGACCTTGAAACACTAACGAATCACTTGATACCAGGGAGGGAAAATTGCTAATTGGACACAACTGAGCCATTTTTACGTAGTTGCCTCTCACTTTTTTTTCCAGGGGTTTAGATGGCTGTGTGTTGTTATTTTGAGGGCACAGCAATTGTACACAGTTATACAAATTGTAGACTGACTACTTTACATTGCATTAAAGTACCACATCTTCATAGTTGTCCCATAAAAATCTAAAATAAAATATTTACAAAAATGTTATGTAGTGTATTTTAGCAACAGAAATATTAATCCTTTAATCCTCTCAAAATGCATTTAGCCAAATAAGATTGCAAAAGTTATTTTATATAGGAAATGCTATTTTTATAACCTAATATGTTCTATGATGTTCGATTCTTTCATGTTTTACTTGTATTATTTGAATAAATACATTGTAGTCCTTTACATTGTGGCTACCGTGTCTTGTCTCTCTAGCTGTTAAATAAAAAAAATGTAGTGGCATTTTGTTTAGTTTAAGAAGAAAGTCTGAAGAAGATCTGAACCACTACAGTATACTTTATAGAAGCCATTAATGGTACTTACTAAACATTTAAGGACGTTTGGAATATATCATTAAGATCTAAATTGCTTAGTAACAGAAGCAAGACTGCACTGAAATCTGTGAAAGAGTTAAGGACCAAGGATCCTGGATCCTATCTAAATAGTTTGGGCTGGTATCAGGAAACTGTATCGAGGCATGATTCGCATTTCTTTCTCTGTATCTTGAGCATTGTTACTTAAAATGTATATTGTCCTTTAATTAATAGTTACATTGTTCTTACAGTTTCAGTTTGACATTAAACTCACAACATTGTAATCCAACTTTTTATATATTAACTTTCTCAAGGGTGAAAATTATTGTGGACCTGGTTGTACTTGTACCATTTACACGGTGTGTAGCTTCCTTAGTTTCCTTTGTTTATTAATTTGGTTTTATTGAACATTGCTATCAGCATCAAAGGCCATTTCAACGAGGCACAAGGTACATCGACATACAGGGTTACATCAAAAAAGCTGATCGAGACCCACCTACTTCTTAACATGAACTATGGTTCAGTTCGCTTGATGCATGAATGCAGCACGTGTTAAAGGCGTGTAAATAAGCCAAACACAGGGAGTGACGTCACAAGCGTGGATTTAATATAACGGATATAACCTGATGTAACAACCTTCGAGCAAATGTAATTCTAGTTATGTTCAAGAATTGTACTTGATTTTTCATTTCACAGGACATAATACTTACACTTACCTGCTTCTTCTTGTTATGTGCTTTTATAGCTTCCTATTAAACGTCAAGACAACACCGGCATCACCATGCGTTCTTTGGTGTGCAAAACCGAACTTAATTGCAGCAGCTCCTGTGTATCGAGTGGTAAAATATCAGCATGTTTTAAGAAACTCCATGAGCACGTTTAGCCCTGCACACATCATTGCTGTGGAAGTTAGGAAAGTTCAGCCACAAAACATTATAAATGCTGTCCAACTGGTGTGTGACCTTATTCACTTGACTTTTATTTACATTATTTGGTTCTACGTTACCTATGTCTTATTAACATAGTAAGACCACTACAAGGGTGTGTTTCTACTTGTTGTTCTTTAGCAGAAAAAGATACAGTGATGTGTTTTAGTTCAGGTTTGTTCAGTATTCACACTGACATTCTTGGCACCAAACAAAAATACACTGCCCACAAAAATGAGGGGATATTTCAAAATGAAATATTCCACAATGAAAGATCCCCTCATTTTTTTTGAGCGGTGAATGTAAACAAAAGCTACGTGATACTTAAGTTGATAAGTTGATACTTCACAAGGAGTTCCTACAACTGAATTCCTTAAAATGTATGCACACAAAAGACCACGTGCTGCAAGGAAACAGCAGTACTGAATTATAATTGGTGATTTTCCTCCTGTAACGAGAAGTAGCAGGTAAGCTTTAGTACACTGTCCACTGGAATGAAAGAATCAAGTTCAATTCTTTAACATAAATGGAACTACTTTTCTTTGATACGTTATACACTTTATATTCTATTAAGGGTTGCTTCTTGTAACGATACTCCCTGGTTCATTTTTACATAAATGGAACCACACAAGAGTTCCATTGGAAGCAAAGAAAGAGACCAACCTAGTCAGTGGGTCTTGGTCTGCTGGTTTGGTGCGATCAGAGATTTGAATGGCAGCGTACACATTTGCTCTAATCAGCTGAGCTAATAGTGCAGTAGTGCATACAGGTATAATTGATGTAGGGGAGGCTGGCTGAAGGATCCCAGTGATGTCAAAATGGCCCCTGCCCACTCCTGCAGTGGAATGCCTTTTATGCATGCACTTCATGTTCTCCAGTCATAGGTACCCCAGCTTTAGTGTATATAAACCATAAAACTACAACCAGAAATGAAGATCTGCTGTAGAGACAGCATTACATTTTGCTTCCTACCATTTATATGATAGGTTCCTCCAGTGTACACGATTTAAAATAAAAACCAGTTTTGGAAAGCCTTGGCTTAATAATAAGAAAGAAATAAGCAATATTTAGTACTTCAATATATACAGATTTAAAGCGAACAGACAGGAGTATCCTAAAATATAAAAATAGCAATTGCTATTCATTCTGTACAGATGTCACACACAAAAGAAATCCCCAAGTTACATTTACAAATCATATACCTAATACTTATAGGCATATCAGCATGGCCCTTTTCAAATCCAGTGCATGGAGTCTATTGCTTTGTGCTTCTCCAGTCCAGTCAAGTATGCAGTCCAGAATGCAGACCCTGAGTCTTTGGTCCTAGAGTCTTTCTCACTGAGTAAGGTAAAAGTCTCAGGAGTAACTTTCATTTTCACTCCAAACAGTCATCCACTGCTTCTTCTCAAATGGATCAAACATTACACTTTCATCTGCAAAGTGTCGTGTCTCTTTACGGATCCTCACAGCATGGTACTTGGGAAGGCTGTCATCATACTTGGAGTGCTTGAAAAATCCACACTAATGGAAAGAACAAATGAAAAGAATTTTAAGCTAAATTAAAATTCAAACACCAAATTTGTTTCAAAGTGCAATCAGGTTTTTTGTGCATAAAAATGAAAAAGCATGCTTGACAAATGCAGAAAGCATTTGGAAAAGTCAAACTGATAAAGGAACATCTCAGAAAGAAACGGCAACACTAACGAATGAAAGGCAAGGTAAAACTGCTTCAGAGAGAAAAAAAACAAGGCAGACGAGTATAAAGAAGAAGAAGAAGATGGAGTCATTAAACAGTCAGATTTCAGGTTTCACACAGTACTGACAAGTGAGGCACACTGTTCAGAAGAAAGCACATTTTCTTTCTTTTCTTCTTTTGGCAAAGCAAAAGATGCGTTAGTGATTGTTAAAGCTTTGTCCCACTTCAGACTGGAACACAGCAGTAGCCTTGTGTATTTTACCAGGCAAAGGCTTCTAGGCATCAGTGGAGAGCTTGTCTGTGTCTGAGGGCTGAGCATGGATCTCAGCTTTGTGATATGCTGCATCGTATTGGTCTTTTGGGGCACGCTTGAAGAAACCGCACTACAGAAGGAGCAAGGTGGTTGATCATTGCAATGAAGTGAGTGTAAAGATTAAAGAGTGTTTCCATAGTACAGTTCAAACAGAGTTAACTTATTTCTGTCATAAACCATTTCTCTTTAACCACTGGAGGAAATGAGTCTTTGTTGATGTCTACACAAATGTACTTTATTTTTTAAAATTAACTGTATACCCTGATTTTATAAAACAAAAGATTGACAAACGTAGGTCATGAGACATGAGCAAAATACATTCTAAACTAAAAATCAACCCATGAAAGTATTTATTTTCACTTCTGATCTGCTAGGCTCACCTTCCATAGTAGAAGCACTAGAAGAGCCAACATGAGTATGCCTGCTAGTACAGCCACCAGAATGATCCACCATGGAACACCACCGTGATGTGCCACAGTATTTTCAGGGAACACGGTCACTCTCACCTTTCAGTGCAAAAAATATGTATATTAGGGAATTCAGTAAAGAATGTACATAACATTTTGTATATGTATACATTTGGAGCACATCACTCTCGTCATTGTGGATTGCTATCTTCATTAATCTCCGTTCATAGTGAATATTTTAAATGATATAAGCTGACCAATAAAAAACAACCAAAACAAAAAAAAAACACCAGAATTTTCCCTATAAGAATCCACAATATTCAACATTTGCTATTTCAAACTTTTTTTTTTCCCAGAATATGTACATTAATATAAGAGGGTTTGTTTGTATTTGCTTCTACTAACAAAGCAATAGCAAAAGTAGCCATATAATGAAAATCTAAAAATATAGGATTATTATTGTTTTGCACTAACAATGTACAGGGTGAGTCAAAAAAACACAGGATATGTTGTGTTGTGGACTTATTGCAAAGGCTGCAGAAACCATTGTTGAAGTTTCTTTGTTCTTCTTTCTTTGTTTCTTTTTTGAGACCACCACGGCCTTATGCGTTATACCATATGCCTTGTCATGCACAGTCCTGGTTTCTCAGAATTTGGCTATGAGGAATGCAACAGTGCCGTGTGAAATTGGTGATCTTTCCGGATCTCAGAATCGTCAATTCCATCTTCAGTTGCCTGTGACGAACAACAAAAGTTTGGAACTTCCTGTGTCGATAACATTTGAACCAGAAGAGATATTGCAAATCTGATTGTAGCAATCAATTTCTGAGACAGTTCTCATGCCTTTTTTTTTATATGTTACATGACCATCTTCCCACTGGAAAAACTTGCCCTTGATCCAATATGGCGGCTTTCATGATGGCAACCATGTTCCAAATATAGCCTAAAAGATTGCAGGGGTATTTAGATATGTCATTTTCCCTTTTGCTTCTGAAATAAAATAAAGTAAAATAAAAAGCTTGTGACTTTTGACTCACCCTGTAGTTACAAAAGTATTGACACTTAATGATATCATGTCAGAAAATTCCATCACAATATTGATAAATGACATTCTAAATATCATATTGTCTATATTTTAACACACTGCATTTGCAGTTACATTAGTGCACAGTTATCACGTTTAACACCAAATACATTGTAATAAGAAAATGAAAAAAAAAACTTGAGGTTTGTATTAGTTATGAAGCACACAAACAGCAGGAAATTGTTGAGAAACTTAATTCATTGTATCTGAACATACTGATGCTTTGGCTATATTTTAAGCAGGCTTGCCAAGGCGTTGGTTTTAAATTGATAAGAGCTAAATATAACCTAATAGTTGGAAACCACATTTGTATGTAATTTAGCCTAAATAGTAGATTGTGATTCAAGGATCATTTAAAGCAGATTATGGCAATTTAAGCTTTTGAGAAGATGCATTTTTAAAACATTAAAACAAAAAACAGAATATAAATTAAATTTGCTCATATGCTAGGTCTAAATAAAAAAAAAAGTGCCCTTTTACATTGTAATGTTTATAGAGTACAACCATACCTGTGTCTCAGGATTCTTCAGCACAATGTTCTTAGCAGAAACATCAAGACTGATGGACGCTTTCACAATCATATCAATGTAATTATAAGAAGCATAATCCTGTTTTAGAAGAAAACAAGTGAGATCCTGTGGTAACACAATCCCGTGTTTACTTTGTACAAATAGACTTTCTCTAATTATTATCAATAATATTCATTATAATTACTTCAAGGAAAGTGGAGTTCCAAAGCCGTGCCTTCAGAGTAATATGTGCACTACTGTCCAGTCCCTGCAGGGGGCACTTGATGTCCACGCATCTTGCACCACCGGCACATGACTAAGCACATAAAAATTGAAATAAGCACATCTTCAGACTTAAAGTAAAAAGTTAAAAAAAAGTTTCTGTTCATTTACCAAAGTTTTATATTTCCTTTTGTCTGTAAAAAGAGATATTTTTCTGCCTTGTGAAGGACTTCTGTCCTCTGCCTCACGCTTCCTCCTGGAGAAAGTGGATTCCTTTAAGAACAGAGAGCATACGCTGATTAAAGGCTTTGTCTCACAAGATCATGCTTATGAAGGGTGAATTAAAAGGATATCATACTTTATTAAGGCTAAGAAGATTGATCTCCTTCTCAGGTGAGCAGGTGATCTGCTTTAGCTCTTTAGAGTTGACCTCCACTAGGTAAAGGAGCCACTTTCCCACCGCACTTTCTTTAGGCCACTGAATATTGAGAGAGGCTGTGCCAAAAGATTTTAATGGCTTGCCTAAATTGATGACCTAAAATGAAAATTAACAAACAAACATTATTATATGACTTGTGTTAACATGTATTTAAAGCACATCTGTAATCAAACTAAATTAAACACAATAAAATGCTGCATTATTTACCCTGAATTCATATTCAATCAAACTGCCAACGTTCCCTTCAGACTTCATGGCACTCTCGCCTCTAATTACCCCTCCAAAATACACCTGTGAGGGCTTTGCAATTCTGATCCAAAACAAACGATTAGTCACATAAGAAAAAGCAGTCACTTGTATAAAAAACAAATAGTCCACTGTGCAGTAATAGAAGATGTGAAAGAATAGGATGATAATGATGCATACCCCTGTACTGACAACAGAAGCTCAATCACAACTTTTGCTTTAGCTTTCACTTTGCTGAGACCCTCCTGCAGACTTGTTCTGTCCGAGAAAAAATATGGTTTCGCAATCGTTATATAAACAGGGTTACATTACAATCCATGACAAAAGCATATCATAAAGAGCAGCTCACGTCTCCAGCTGGAGGTCAACCTCAACTCTCGTGGTGTCGAGTGAGATGTTGGCAGTACTCAGAATAATGTAGAACGTGACCTAAAACATTAGTGGCATATTTTTTCTGTGAAAAATGAAGTGTAAAACAACTTCATGTGAGTCAAACCTATGAGTAAAACTGTGTACCTCAGAGTCTCTTTTGAATGGGTTTCCCAGCTCACAGTCTACTTGGGAGCCATTCTGATTTGCTGCACAGATTACAGGCTTGTCCTAATAATGAAAAATATAGTTACTTCTGTTTTAACGACAAAGTATGCAATTGTTTAATCTGAATACATAACCATGTGCAATAATATATTTTATAAATATGTGCGACTGTGAAACCCACATTGTTTTTCTGAGATCTGAATCCGGAATATGACAGCGAATCACCAAACCATCCCACCAGTTTGGCTTCATGTGCATCATCTCCATTCTTGTTCTTGACTGTGACCTCGAGAGCAATGTCCTTCTGGTCACTCAATGATACAACTGCTATACCGTTCTTACTGTCCCAGAAGACAAACCGATAAAAGGCAATAACGCGCCTGAATTTAACTCACAAAGAAATATTAACGAACTATTAAAAAAGTTGGTGATACTCACATAGGTAATGGAGCAAAAATGTCCTGATTGGATTCTTTGTAACAGAATCTGTATTGCAGTTGCAGGTTGCTTTGACAGATGTTGTCAGCACCACATCCCTCTTTTAGGAAATGCACCTAAGACAGCAAATTAAACTACAGTGCTTGACTGAGGCCTACATTTGTGTTTTGGTTATCACAGACCCTGTTTATACCAGCAGCCCTATGTGTAAAAGAACACAAAGTCTGATTTAAAGATATACTTTTTCTTCAGCAGGCTTCATCTAGTGTTTGGATCACAGACTCAGTATTTAAGATGACGCTAAAACTGATACCACAAGTGCCACTCCTAGATAAAGTGCAGATCCAGGGGTTTGAGTGTACAGCTAATTTTGGTAAACTGTAGAATAGAATTAAATAGAATAGTATCAGTTTATTATCACTATAAACAAGTATAATGGCAATTCCACATGGCATCTCTCCAATGGAAACCAAAACAAAGCAATAATAGCAGCATAGTGTAAAAAGTGACATTGTACAGTATCCAAGAATTTACTTACAGGTTCTAAATATTAAATACTGTACTAGATAAATAATAAGATGTGGTGATGCTGAGTAGTCCTTATATAATCCACAGTGTTTTTGAGTGTGCATGCTCACAGTTTTGTATTGCATTTTAAAGTCTTTTTTACTAGTGTATTGTTGGTTGCAGTTGGTCTGTCTCTCTCACTTTGTTACCTAGGTTGTGGCCGTCATGTCACATGTCATGTCACATTCTGACATCACGTCACATTCACATTCTGACATGTCACATTCTGACTCATCTTTTAAGTTTCATAGTTATAGCTACTGGAGTGACTGCTTGGACTGTGATCACAATTTACAAGAACAAATACAAATACTGGCTACAAGAATGGTTTGAAGGCAGTGATTTCTACCAAAGATAGAGTAACTAAGACGAACAGGTTCCATATGGTAGCCTGTGGTTCATCTTCCCACAGATATTGCAACTGGGCCTGTAGATAATATGTAGATGCACACTTATATATCGAAGAAGCTGGCACCATAAATGCATGATACATTTGGTGACCGAATAGGCCAACTAAGTGTTGCAATGTGGCAGAGACATTCCTGGGAAACCCTTCCTGTGCTTGTTCGAACATTAACCTGCTGAAATAAACCTGTTGGAATCCCTGCCATGAGAGGCTATACATGTGGCTGCAGATTATTCTGCACATACTGCTGATCTGTTAGTGTCCCTCGTATGACTACTAGGAGTGACCGACTTTCATATATGATCATCTCCAGATCATCACACAAGCAGTTAAGTCAGTGTGTCACTGCAAAGCACATACAGGACTAAAGTGCTCACCATGGTATTGCAGAAAACCTGGATTCATCTATAAAGATAACATTACAATTGAAGGTGGATGGTGTCTGGCTGTCAATGGCAGAACATGTAATGGACACTGTGACAACAAATTTCCTTCTGCTAAGCACCTGGAAAAGGTTTGAGCAGAGAAAGAGGTGTTTAGTGAAGGTGCTACCCATGTCTGGATGATGGAGTAGCCTGTGCTTGTTTAGAAGATCAAACAATCCTCACTACTTGTGGTCTGTCTGCAACATCTGGAGCCTGTCTGCCATATGTGCCTGCCCTCACAAAACCACTGCTCCCAACACTGCCAGAAATAACCATCGTACTTCTCTCAGTCCAGTGATATGCCCCCTCTCAAAGTCTGGACAAACTGTCTTTAAATGCATAGTAGATGCAAATCTAGCAGTCACTGATTTCTCATCAAGATGTAACTACCCAAAAGTAGCCTCTGAAAGCCTTTTTATAGGACAGCAGGAGAAGCACATTTGCATCCTGCAAGCCGAGTTTTGCTTCCAACATTTCTATTGAGTTTTGTGAATATTCTTCAATGATTATAAAAAGAGATGCATGCATCATTAAGGTGCAAATGAGGTAATATTGATGCTAATAACAGCCTTCAGACATTCTCCTAAACTCTTACATTGTTACTTTAAAGTACTTAAACAAATATATAAGTAAACAATAAGTGCATATTTACCTCTGTGCTTGTCTTGTTAGGCACACTGGAGTCTAATACCGGTACTAGTTCTGGGAGTGAGCTCTGACTTTTCCCTCTCTTAGCACTCCTAATTTTAGCAGAAACTTCAATGGGTATTGCTCTCAGCTTGTCCTTAATATTCTCCTGAGAAAGAACATTGTAAAATACATGATACATTATGGATTGGAGGTGGGATTTTGAATTAAAGCCTGGGTGAAAAAGGAATACAGGATAAGCAAGTTTATATATTTTTTATATTAAAAGGGCCTTGAACACAAAGTATGTTTCCTGCTAAGACGATACCTGTAGTCTGAGTTTGGCCTTTTGGCAAACTCTCTTGTTCTGTGCTTTTAACTCTAGTGTGCCTGTAGACTGGAAGTCCTGATCAGCTGGCATTTTATCCAGGAAGGACAATCTAGGGGACAATCCCAGTTTCCTACGGTGTGACTCAGTCTCCAACGTATAGGAAATGGCTGCAATGAATAAAGTTGGTTACTATTTTAACATACAAAACAAACATGCAAGTACATTTTGTACCTGAATGTATGAGGACATAAATGTACTCACACAGAACATATTATAATAACGCCAGAATGTACTTTTTAATATGTAAAAACAATAGTCCACATTGTATTCACATTCAGAAACAGTGACATAATTTACAAATAATAAGTCAATCTCTCTGGGGTTCATTCCTGTGTCTGTGTGGCATAATTTGAGTTTTCTGCCTTCTTTTGGTTAACTGGTGTCTCTGAAATGCCCCTAGGATGTTAGTATATTAGTGTGCCCTGCGATGGACTGGCAAACTCTCTAGGATTGTTCCTGTCTTGTGCCCTTGTGTCTTGTTCAGGAATAAGCGGATAAGAAAGTGAATGAATGAATCTCTGATACTTACTCAGCTTGGGGTGATACGTGTTGGGATTTGCTTTATATGTAAAGCAAGTTTCAACCATCAAGCTGTAAATGAAGTACACAAACGTTAAACAAAAATTAAGCTAGAGGCTAATAAGTCAAAAGAAATGTGGTAGCACATATTACATTCCCAATCCATAGCAGCAAAAAAATATTTTACCAAATACTTTTGCCACACGTTTTGCTTGTCAGGTCGATTTCCTTTGGTGTAACCGTGATTTCCTTCTTTAGGCTGATAACTGGTCTAGCCCTGAATTATAATTATGGCATTTATTGATTAAAAGTTCATTGAAATGGTTTTTCACAAATGAGCAGAAATTAATTTGCATTATTTTTGTAGAATCATTTAATCAATACCTGTAAATAAATACAGCGTCAGACAAAGATCCAACGGCAACATCTGGGTAGGAGTTTTCATCCAGATCCATATTGCCAGCCAAAGAATAGCCAAACATCTTTATGCCATGGTGCCGCCCTTCAAGAACCTTCAACAGGTAACAAGACAAGTCAGTACTACACAAAGTGCAGGATTTACCATATGATTTCAAAAGAGAAAACATCTATACTTGAAGTACAAGAGTACTTTAAAACACAGTTATAGACTCTTCTACTTTATTACAAAATTGTTCAAAATGACTCAAGATTGTCCATCTCCCTGTCCTTTATCATAGTAATGGTGCTTTGCTGTCACAGCTCTTATCCATTATAAACGCCCACAGACAGCACAAAACGGATAAACATATGGAATTAGAGGTTAGGGATTCCAAAACAGATTTTCTTACCTGTGCTGGCTTGGTGTTAATGCCATCAGCTGATCCATGATAGATGTACACTCTGCCAGAGCCTGAATCTGCATAAGGTGCACCTACTGCAATATCTGGCAGACAGAGACCCTAAATGTCAATCAAAACGTGCACAAATTGCTCGCATATTTATATTAACTAAAAGCTACAAAGTCAGAATCAGAATCTTTATTTTGCCAAGTAGCAAGTGTACAAGGAATTTTTCTTGGTGCAGGTGTCAACATATAGACATTTAAATGACTAATAAAAAAGTAAGTTATATATAAACTAAAACAAAAATAAAATAAAACAGAAATAATATAATACAATATGAATACACAAGAATAAATATAGCAGCAGAATGATGGTTTACAATGGTATGTAAAAAGAGTTAGTACGAGAAAGAAGGTGCAAATATCTAGAATGTAAGAAGTACATGTGATGGGCATGTGAGTGTGTTTTTCGTTAAAGCAAAGGTCAGTCCTTGTTGATAAAGTAGCATGAATACACGCATATAATATATATGATTATGGTATTGAAAAATGTTCGTATCATGCCAATACAAACACTACTTTATATGGTACACTATATTTATAGATGTTAGTCTGTTAGTTATCCAATCAACACTTGCATGTGATATACCTGACACACTACAACAGCCACTAAATGGCTTTACCCTATCAGTGACCTCACTGCTAAACATGGTCCGACACCCACTTATTTATACACTATACACAGAACAATAGCTAATTAAAAACTTGAAAACCACTTGGATATATATCTATCTAATCTTATTTGAAAATAATGCTGATCTGTAAATAAAAAGTAAAACTCACATTCCAGTAGAGGGTAAAATGGGAAAGCTTGTTCAAAACAAAGACACTAACCTTAATATTTTTTTTCTACAAAATGGGCACAGAAAACCACTAGATGATAACAATGGTACATGGTGTATGTGCTGAGAGACACTGTAATTCAAGAGTGGAATATCAACAAGGACAAAACATAAATGTGTTAATATATTGTTTATATATACACTCACTGATAACAAAATAACACACCCAGACAAAAATGCAGATTGCTGCAAAACTCAGCATGCAGTTCTGGTTGGACAATGGGTCTTGCTGAAAAAAACCTGGACTGCTACAGATGGAACCATATCATCTACAGTGACAAATCCAGGATCTGTTTGAGATCCAATGATGGTTGGGTTTGAGTATCCAGACCTCATGGTGAGTGCTTTAATCCTGCCTTTTTGTAGAGCAACATATTAACAATCTGCTGGTGTGATAATGTGGGGAGCCATTCCATATGACAGGTGGTCACCCTAAGGAGTGATATAAGTGACACTGGCAGATCAGCCACATGCACATGGTCCACGTGGACCTCCTCCTTTCAACTGGCATTTTTCAGCAAAGTAATGCTCGCCCCAGCACAGCGAATACTTCATTGGCCTGCCTGATCACCATATTTATCGCACATTAAGCATTTATTAGACCATAGCTTTCGTTGTAAATAATGGCTAGTAATTAGGTTCACACATTTCATTGTCAGGCCAAGCCTAGTGAAACAGTGTGTGTCACAAATCTCTCAAAACTTGCTCCCTGTATTTATCCCTGTCACAGACTTACACAGGCACACACGAAATAGTGAGAACCCAGTTTCCCACCTCCATAAGAATCCAGATTTGTGTCTCCTACATTCTCCACTGCCAGGCCAAACATTGAGTCTTTAGTTCCATTGAGACGGGTGGGGACAATGGAACTCCACTTGCCGGCCTTGTTGATATAGATGTATACTGCTCCGCCGACCTCAGCATCTCTCTGGAAGAACTGAGGAGCTCCTACCACAATGTCCTGCCACCTGTTGGGGCATTTCACACACACACACACACACACACACACACACACACACACACACACACACACACACACACACAAACAGTCTTTTTTAGTGTAGAATTAGCACTACTCGTGGTCAGGGGTACAAGCCATACATTTAAGTCACATATAAAGTTTTGATCTAGTTAAAAATACCAATAAGATATAAGTAACTGAACCCCCAATCTCCAAACTCTGAATTTCCTCTATGACCTCTATGGGGTATTTGTATCCTCTGCCATACATGAAACCGATATTTCAAACCAGCTCTGAGGTAACAGATGTGTTTCCTGGTATGTGATGAATGAGACTCTGCTTGTTAGAATCTGCATTGAATACTTACAGTATAAATGCATAGAAGTGAATAACAAATCTATACAAATATCATAAAAATGAAAATAAAGCATATTGGGTTCTCCGAAATTCCAAAAACAAGGTTCCTTGTCTGAAACCAAAGCTTTGAAGTGAAACCAAAGTGTATTAATTCATAAATACAAGAAAAAAAACATTTCATCAGTTGTGTGACATTTGCCATACCCATCTGCATTCAGATCCACAACTGCTACATCATATCCAAATGAGGAAGCAAGCCCAGGTCCTTCTAGGATGTACTCAGGGGACAACATGGTCGATGCCTCCCCCTCTTTTCTCAGTAGAATAACTGCTCCACTGTGATTGGCTCTTGGCGCACCAGACACCACGATTAGTTTGCCTTTCTCTGTAATGTTGTGTCCAGAGTCCAGGGAGAAACCTTGAGACAAAAATTCAAAATATTTTTGAGACCTTGGACAAATACAATATAAAGAATGGTAATCCATTTGAATGATAGGTACATCTTGTACACTTAAAGATAATGCATTCTAGTGGATAAGCGTTGGCTTGCTCATAACATTGACTTTTAAAGGGGAGTTTTATACACTTGTGGCCACCTTATTAGGTATAACTGCTCAACTGCTTGTTATAGCAAATATCATGTGGGCATGGTAAAGATGACCTGTCGAAGTTCAACCTGATCATCAGAATGGTAAATAAAGGTGATTTTAAATGATTCTGAACTTGGCGTGGCTGTTTGGGCTAGACGGGCTGGACAGGTCAGATTACTTCAGATTGCACTGGGATTTTCACATCTCTATAGTTACAAAGAATTATCTGAAAAACAGAAAATGTCCAGTGAGTGGCAGTTCTGGGAAAAATATGTTGTTGACGCCTGAGGTCAGAGGACAATGGGCAGGCGGGTTTGAGCCATCAGTAACTAAAATATCCACCTTTACAACATTTCTGCAGAAGAACATAACTGAACACACAATATGTCAAACTTTGTAGCAGATGGGATACAGAAAACCACACTGGGTGTAACACCTGTCAGATAACTGCAACTAATTCACCCGGGCTCACCAAAACTGGACAACAGAAGATTAAAAAACGTTGCCTGATCTGATGAGTCTTTCTGCTGTGCCTTTGGGTGGTAGGGTCAGAAATTCAGGTAAACAACATTAAAGCATGGCTCCATCCTTATGTTGTTCAGGCTGGTGGTGGTAGTGTAATGGTGTGGAAGACTTTCTTGGCACAATTTGGGCCTCTTAATACCAACTGACCATTGTTTAAACATCAGTCTACTTGAGCTTAAACCCGGTTCCAACCAGTTTCTTGGACATCTTTGAGAAGTGTTTTCAGCACCATGTTAAATCTATGCCACAAAGAAGTAAGGCAGTTCTAAAGGAACAAACGGAGATGTATCCAATAAATTAGCCACAGAGTGAATAATATACTAGACTACTGAGATAAAACAAACACAAATCAGTTCAATCAAGAGGAAACAGTGCACACTGTAGAATGGTATAAACTGTGTAATATGGTATACTGCTATATATAGAAATAATTTACATTTGAATATTGTGCAACCATGTTGGTGTCAAACAAGTTTAACAAAGTTTGAGTAAAAAAGTGTCTTCTCAAGTGATACAACTGTTGTGTACCGCAAAATGCAATACAATACAAATACAAATACAACTGGCTGGTTCATCACCATTTTAGTGTCACTGGCTTAGGCTATTACAGGTCAATTGTGATAAGAACTAACATACAGCCCCAAATGAGAAAAGTAGAGACAGTATAGAAGATGCAATTTGGACTTTTATTTTATTGCAGACAGTATGAACCCAAAATATTTAATATTTTGTCTGTTCAGCTTAATTTCTGTTCTTAATATACATATATTCCTGCATTTCAGGAGTATATATGGAGCAAAATATAATATAATTTGGTTTCATACTGTCAGTAAAGAAATGCATTTTTATTTATTTTGTTTATTTATTATTATTTGGAATCAGGTTTAATTTTACTTGGGACATGTCTTTAGTGTTTGAGTTTATGTTTCCAAATTCTAGACTATAATTCTTATTTTAGTTTCACAGACAAATTTTAATAATGTATGTGCAGCACACACAGTTCTAGAGATCACTGGATTAATTTTAAGTCCCCGGGCCCCTGCCTGTGTGGAGTCTGCATGTTTCCCCATCTCTGTGTGGTTTTACTCCAAGTACTCTGGTTTCCTCCCACATATTTAAGACATGCATTAGGTTAATTGTTCGGTCCAAATTGGCCCGATGTGAATGTATCTGACAAATATCGAATATCGAAATACCTTTCTCTTGTCATGAATAGTCTGTGTTAATGTGATGAAAAATAAAACAAATATATTGTATAATAAATATATTGCTCTTATATATTGTATAAGAACTTAAATAATGATCATATTGTTTGTAAATGT
Source organism: Parotocinclus haroldoi (assembly GCA_034779995.1). Taxonomy (NCBI): domain Eukaryota; kingdom Metazoa; phylum Chordata; class Actinopteri; order Siluriformes; family Loricariidae; genus Parotocinclus; species Parotocinclus haroldoi. Next base: position 28,819 of record JAUZST010006788.1, read on the forward strand.
CAATGCACTCAATTTTGTCAAGTGTATGAAGTTTTAGGCATGGTGTTCACACAGCAGTTTAAACCTACCTAAGTAACTGTTAGCAGGTACAGGAACAAGTTCTGGATCCAGACGGTTTTCATCCCCAACCTCATATGGGCCGTCATCATAAAAGCCCAATTCCAGTAGGGTGTTGTTTTTTTGCTCCACTCGCACAATACCTGTGGGACAGAGACATGACGATACACTGGGATTAGAGATAATTGGATCAGACTGAGAACCAGTAAGGAGAAATTTTTACTCCGCTGATAAGTCAGCGAAGTAGGAAATGTAGCACACAGGCAATGATGATTATAGAAAAATGTCCAATGTTAAAATGACAAAGAATATGAAAACTCATAATCTAATATAATATGTGGTATCTGGTTTCATCAAACCAGAAGAACACAGTGTTTCACAGTTCCCAGTTACTTTAATTTCTTACATACTCTAATCCAGTTGTTCCCAACTTGGGAGTAAAAAAAGTTTGGGAATCACTGGGAACATACATGAATTACCACCACTCTAACAATTTCATTTCTGAATAAACCTAAAATATACCTTTATTTGTAAGTAAGACAGTATGTAAAATATTGCTGACATAAAGTAAACATTCCCTAACAGTGTATTTACAATGTTGCATGTAGTACATGTGTGCAGTTAATTATTAATTAGTTTCATACAAATTATTTTACATTTTTGGTTGTATTTTCATGGTTTTTTTCCAGGCTCCAGTGCAGAGAACACATGGGACAGGCACAAGGTGCAAACTGGGTAAATACCCACCCCTAACTAAAACCCATTTCCCCTCTTGGCACCTTTACCTTTCCAGTTATAAGCTCCTGGGGCTCCAAAGATGATGTAATGGAAATCATTGCTAAAAGTTGCAGCCAGACCCTGTTGACAGGCCCCAAACCTCTCGTGACCTCTAGAACGACCCTCACAAAATTTCCAGTTCCCTCCATCTTCATCTGTCTGAGTGTCAATGCTAAAGTCTTGACTGAGAACATAACAGCGTCCAGTGATGTCCCGTGACTCTTGCGCCGTGTTGACAAACATCCGCCGCTGATACCGGTGAGCACAGGTCTATCATAGGAAGGGAGGGGCCAAACACAGTCATGTCTCATATAAACACAGCCAAATATGTTAGCGGGTTAAATAAAGTGGGACAACAATGCAAGAGTAGTGGTTAAATATAATGGATTAGAAACAATATCTAACTGTATTTGTGTCATATAAAAGAAATAACTGCTCATTTGTGAACAGGTAAACTTTGTGATAAATATCAAAAACCAATGACACTTACTACGATCTTTCCTCCAGGTCCCTGACTCTGGACAGTAACCCCCATCCACTGATTCTCCTTACTCTCCACACGCACATCAGCTAAAAGCATTATTAGAAACACAATTTATTGAACTCAGTTTTAACTGTCAAGCACACTGAACCTTCAACTAGTAATTGTAATAATTAACAAATGACTTTATTCAGCGCTTAGCTAATCATTTAGAATCAGGACTCAATACAACCTACACACAAGGGCAACTTGCATGAAATGTGCACCATGTGTGTTGTGATGCTGGAAAATTGTTTTATTCGTATATATATTTCCATCCATCCATCCATCCATCCATTATCTTCTGCTTAATCTACACGGAGTCACAGGCCAGCCGGTGCCCACCTGGCAACTCTGGACCCAATCTATCGTAGGGCACATGCACACAGTCACACACTAAGGGCCACTTTAGAGACACCAATTAACCTAACAAACCTAACTAGTGCCATTAGAGTTCAATAAAACCTATTGACGACTTTTTCTATTATTTTAATGTATCGTTTGACATCATCAGCCCTGAACAAGGTGCATAATTTATTAGGTCATTCTATTTAAACCTATCAGGTCAATATCAACTGAATATCAATGTTGGCTATACAATTGCAATATTCATGCATTTGCAAGAAGGTGTGACTAACCATCATTGCCACTAACCTTCATTGTCGAACTCAATGCGGTCGCAGTCATTTGTTTGGGTGGTGATATCACAGCTGTACAAACCCCCAGTGATGTTCGCACTCTGGTTGGATAAGGCTTTGGCCCTGGGAGCCCCAATTAACAGACTGAAAGGAAAAATATTCAGTCTATTACTTATTTACTCTTTACACATTGGCAAATATTATAGCAAACTAAATAGGCAATAAATAAGTCAAACTGTATTCCTGATCATTGGCCTTTCCGTTTCATTCAATATATCAATTTAAGAAAGACCTACAAACAGTTATACATTACAAACTCTTTCCATTACCTGCATTAGGAAGGAGGTCTAACAATAACATCTACGGCTGTCTGATGATCATGAGAGATGACAGATTACTTTAGCACCATCTGTCTGTCTGTCGCCTGAACCTATCAGCCAGCTGGACTAGGTCAATAATTCATGCCAAGTTCTGTCATCACGCAAGATAATGTACAAACAGCAGTAAAATCAAAATATAGTCACAATGATCTGCATGTAGGGATCAAATTGGTGTAGCACATCAGTGGTAAATTAACCATCATACCAAACACATATAAATCATATACTGCACATTATACTTTCTCATAATGACATTTGCTTATTACTTACAGTGTATCTGACCACATATAATATTTATTGTGTTTTGTATGTCAGACATACAACACTTCATAAGGACTTTCATAAGGACTAAGTTTGACTGTGTTTAGTGGTAATTACCCTCTAAATTATTTACTCTCTACTATGTAGTGCCACTACATAGTTTCATGGAGCTAAGACTGACTTATAAAACTTTTCAATAAGGTCACTGGATGACAGCATCACTTTCATGATGGAAACATTGATCAGGAACAAACAATGGCAAGGAAAAAGTAGCTAGAGACTCACTCTATCCAGAGGTCACAAATACACAGACTTTAATGGAATTCTGTTGACCCACCTTACAGTGTCCTGAAACCAAACCACTGGCATTAGACATATCATGCTGTAAAACAACAGCATATAAAACATAACCATTCACTTCTGCATCTATATATTGTATATACAGTATGGTGGGAAAAAATTCAAAATGGCAAAGACATTATCATCAGTTAACATTAAAGGAAAACAGGCATGCCTAATTTCACACTAGTATAAAATGCACAGGTTTATGTCTGGGGTGGGATAGTGGCACATGAGTTAGTGCTGCTGTCTCACAGCAGCTGCTGATAACTGGTTCAATTATCTGCCTGGACTTCTGTGGAACTTGAATGTTTGCCCCATGACTGTGTGAGTTTCCTCCAACATTTCAAAGTGTTAGTTTAGATGGGTTTCCCGAGTGTCTCCTAGTGTGATTATGTGTGTGTAGCTGTATGTCCCCTGCAATAGTTTGGCACCTCGTCTAGTGTTGATTCCCACCTTGTGCTCTGTGCTGCTCTTAGGCCCTGGCTTCCCACACTGGATGGACAGTGTACTGGATCAAGTGGGTATAAATAAATGAATGAATTGATGTTTTAAGATCTAACAGTATTGTGCTGATAAATTCTCAACAGCATGGGAATATTTCTTATTATATCTCCACATCCGTTAGAGCATTTGTGAGGTCAGATGCTGATGCTGGTTGAGAGGTCCTGGCTCACAATCTCTATTCTAGTTCATCTCAAAGGTTTCAGCGGGGCTGAGGTCAGGGAGATCAAGTCACCAAGATCTTCCACCAAGCCATGTCTTTATGAACTTTGCCACATTCACACTGGAAGACAAAAGAGCCTGCCCAAACCGTTCCCACATTGTTGGAGGCATTTAATTGGGCAAACTGTTTTATGCTGCTACGCATGACATCACTGGAACTAAGGAGCCTAGGCCAATTCTGAAACACATTTGATTTTGAACATCAGTCCCTCCTCCATAAAATGCTGCAGTTGGCACAATGCAGGCTAGCAGGTAACATTCTGCTGGCATTCAGCAAACCCAGACTCATCCATCAGACTGCCAAACATGGATGTGTGATTTGTCACTCCACAGAACACATTTCCACGACTCCAGAGTCCTATAATGACATGCTTTACACCATTCCATCTGACACTTGGCACACTGCTTGGTGATGTGAGGCCTATGTTATGAAACTCCTGGAACAGATTTTTGCTGATGTTGATGCCAGAGTATGTTTAATGCAGAACATTGGTGCAATATGAACTATGTACATCATTACTCAGATGGGGTTTGACACTTTGTGGCTCGGTTCACAGTTCATCGTGGAATATCTAGGAGAAAATAAAACGGCAACAGTGGCATCCTATTAAATTACCATGCTCGAAATCAGTGAAATAATTACTTAACAAATGTTTGTTTACTGCATTATTAGGTGCTTGATTTTATACGCTTGTGCCAATAAGACTGAAAGAGACACCTGAATACAATGAGGCTGTCTTAAATCATTCTTATAGGTCAATATCGATTAATAATAGCAAAATATAAGAAATACTTATCTTGTTCACCCTTATTAATGCCATTCAGGAAAAGGGTTTTGGCAATAGAGGGTTCACACTCTAAGAAACAGTTGTTGAATGTAGCATGTCACTGAGAGACAACATTGCATCTACACACTGTAGGTCAAGCACTTTGATCTAGCACACTAGTTGACACACTGGAAACAGGCCAGCCATTATAACAGAGTGAGAAATCTCATCTTTTCTTTGGTGAACCCGGTCTCTTAATCTGCTTTGTGGCATGTGTTCATTCAGATGAGTGAGCAGCTTAGCTGTGGGAACCACTGAATGCAACACTGGATTGTTACTGGTCCACTCAGCCTTAAGGATGAATGAAGGGCTTCATGCTGATCAAAGGATAATGGTCATTGTCCACCGTTTTCCATATATTTTCTTGGCTGTGTTTCTGGCCAAGTCTTGGTCTGGGTCACGGTCCCTTGCTCTGTGCCTCTTTCTCCCTAAGCCCTAATACCAATGGATACTAAATGGCTGGATCTAGGTCGGCAGCAATGCTCATGCAACAACTGATGTTATGGCTTACAAAGCTGATACACCAGCCACGATCCCATCAATGCCACTCCCAGCTATTTATAGCCACAAGCGCTCGCTTGGGAAATCACTTTCATTCTCAAATGCTGTCTACAAATACCAAAACCTGAGGTCTTCTATAGTGTCAAAGAATTCTTATTGGCACGCATTTACATTCATAAGGGCAGACACCCTTATCCAGAGCAACTTACATTAATACAGTCTTACAATCCAAGCAACTGTTGGTCCTTGCTCAGGGACCCAACTATGGCAGAGGTGGGATCTGAACCATGGTCCTTCTTGTCCATAGTCCAGTACCCTAACCACTAGGCCACCACAGTCCCACAAGCACTACACTTATTTTGAGAGAACGGAGTATGTTTTAGTTTAAGCCTAGAAGCTATGCACACATTGTACATTCAGCCATCCATCCTAGCAGTCAAATATGGATCACAGTACTATTTTTAATAATAGAATTATGAATGATGTCAGAACCTTTTTGGCTATAATATGTTGTGATCAGCTACTTTGTATGCTGTTTTTAGTGGAAGTGTATGTACTTTTGTTGCACTCTCTACAGTTAGACCATATGGACCACACGAACTGCCAACAGTCTACAACAACTGAGTGAAACCAACATTGTGAAACTAATTTCCCAAATCTAGCTTATATCAATGTCAAAGGGTCTCAAATAATGTTTTACTTGTGTATGTGTGTGTCTATGCGTGCATGTGGGCAAGTGTTGCAAATTCTCTTATTACACTGTAAACAGCTGTGTCAGTACAGGCAGATGGTCCACAGCAGCTGGTTAAAGGCTATCACTTTACACATTTACTAAGCTAAACTCTTTGTACAAACTGCCAATTAAACATCAGCCAAGTTCATCTTAACCAGCAGTATTGTTTCTAACTGTAAACTGTCAAAGGGATTCTGTACCTACTGTGTGGGTTCACAACATATTAACAAATGGCAGCTGATAAACAGTTGTCATCAGTTGTCAGCTTACTCATGGCTTTGGGCTCTTACTGAAAAACATGATTCACTCTACAGTCACAGAACATTTACTGACTCTGAAGGTTCCAAACGGATTAAGTGCAGAAGATTCCAGAGATGTTTCTGTGGTGTTTCAAGAATGACCTTTTGTCACAGATGGCATGGTAGCGCACTGGTTAGCATTGTCACCTCACAGGTCCGAAGACCTGACATTGATTGCCAGATCAGCTGCTGCTTGTGTGGAATTTACATTTCCTCTCTGTGTCAACAAGGAGTTTCCTACAGGTACTCTGGATTTTCCCACAGTTCAAAGATATGGGTTACATCCAAGTGTCCAGTGTGAGTGAGTAAGAGTGTGTGAATGTGCTATGATGGATTGGTGCCCTGTCTAGGTTTAATTCTTGCAATCTGTCCATTTTAATTCACATTTGGAATAGAGTATATCTAAATGTTACATAACTAAACTGTTGTCTCTCTACCCTAGGCTACTGTACATCTAAAGCTGCACTACCCAAGCAATACAAACATATTTAAATAAACACCAGATGTGCTACAATATCTCACATTTTTTTAATTATTTTGTTATATATTTTCATGGGACACTAAAGATATGATACTTTGATATAATGAAAAGTATTTAGTCTACAGCTTGTGTAACAGTGTAAACCTGTGCCATCAAAAGAATTCAAAATACAGCCATTAATGTCTATACTGCTGGCATAATACATTAATATTACAAAGCTGCATATAATCAAGTTCCAATGGCTCATGTAACAGTGGCACAATGAGTCCTAAAGTCAATTTTGAGGTTTCAAACTAAGCAAATGCCATCTGGTCATGGTGAAATACAATCCCTGTGAATAAGAGTAACATGATGGAGCAAAAGGAAAGTAGCTGTAAAACCTTGACATATTGACTTGAACCTATTGGCAGTCACAAAGACAGTTTCACAACTGTTTCATTTCCTGAACATTATCTTCTTGTGCCCTCGACTGAACTATACTGCAAATTCATGCACTGCAAAGTTCCCATTTTCACTGTAGCCACAAGACATATTATAGATTCTCTTGTTATATGTTAAAATGGCCAGTAATGTCTGTTTTCATACATATTAAAATGTACTCTTAAGAAATTGAGTATCCCACATTCTCGTTTATATGTATAACTGAGATCCAAGCATAAGCTTTAGTCCACCTCAACAGCCCTAATGTGGCTCTTCAGAAGCTCTGCTAACTGACCCTACAATCTTCTGTTCCCCAGTGGCTTTGTCAATGAGACATCACAGCTCTCTCATCTCACCCTCCAACTTCCATGTTACCTTCTTTCAGTGAAATCGTTAAGCAGATGTCATCCTGCTTAGGAATTCCAAGTATCCATAAACCCAATAAAAATAATGGACTCGGTGAAATACAAAGCCATTTAGGAAACCTGATTCCAGATTCAGTATGACCTGCTGTTCAGGCAAGACCATATAGTTCAATACATCAGCATTATAAATGTTTGGAATTTTTTAGGATACTCATGGCTCAGATCAATTTAATTGACACCATTTGACTAATTAACTTCGATTACCATCACAAAACAACTGCTGTTGAACATGTGAAGTAAGCATATTTCAGAAAACTCCAACAAATCTTAATTTAGTAACTTTCATTATTTTACTTCCAATCCTTGTACTTCCAATCCTCCCATTTTTTTAACTCAAAGATCTTTGACAAAAAAGACATTATCTGTCAAATATTGTTCACAAATGAGTCTCAATCTGTGTTAGTGAGCACTTCTCCTTTGCCGAGATAATCCACCCACGTCACAGGTGTTGCATATCACGATACTGATTAGCCAGCATGATTATTGTACAGGTGTACCTTAGGCTGACCACAACATAACGCCACTATGAAATGTGCAATTTACTTTTAAAACCAGTCAGTATCTGGTGTGACCCCCATTTGCCTCATACACTGCAGCACATCTCCTTCGCATAAAGTTAATCAGATTGCGGCGTGTGGACGTTTGGTCCACTCCTCTTCAATGGCTGTGCGAAGTTTCTGGATACTGTCAGGAACTGGAACACGCTGTCATATACGCCTATCCAGAGTATCCCAAACATGCCCAGTGGGTGACATTCGCCCACTGACTATACTGGCAATGCAAGAACTTGGATGTTTTCAGCTTCCAGGAATTGTGTACAGAATCTTGCAACGTAGAATATGAGGTGATGGTCATTAATGACTGGCCTCAGGATCTCATCATTCAAAATACCATAGATAAAATGCTCCTGTGTTTGTTGTCCATAACATATGCCTGCCCATACCATAATCCCACCACCACCATGGGCCACTTGATTCGCAAGGTTCAAATCTGGGCCATATGACGCCATACATGCAGTCTGCTGTCTGCTCTTACAGTAAAAAATCAAGAATAATCTTTGAACAGAACACCTCTCCAATGAGCCATACGTCAATGAACGTGAGAATTTGCCCACTCAAGTCAGTTGCAACAGCAAACTGCAGTCAGGTGGAGACCCTGATGAGGATAATTATCATTTAAATGAGCTTCCCTAAAATGGTTTCTGAATTATTGTTGCAGCAGCTGTCTGGGTGGCTGCTCTCAGACGATTTAGAAGATGCAGGATGTGGAGGTCCTGGGCTAGTGTGGTTACAAGTGGTCTGCGGTTGTGAGGCTGGTTTGTATGTACTGCCAAATTTTCTAAAGCAACTTTAGAGATAGCTTATGGTAGAGAAATGAACATTCCATTCATGGGCAACAGCTCTGGTGGACATTCCTGCAGTCAGCATGCCAACTGCACGCTCCCTCAAAACGTGCAACATCTGTCCTGCCCTTGTGCTGTATGATAAAACTACACATTTTAGAGTGTCCTTTTATTGTGGCCAGCCTAAGGTAGACTAATCAGCATTTTTATATACCACACCTGTGAGGTGGATTGATTATCTGTGCTCACTAACACAGATTTAGACAAAATTGGGAACATTATTTGAGAGAAAAATGTCTTTTGAGTACATAGAAAAGGTGCTTTATGTTCAGCTCATGAAAAAAACATTTCAACAATATTTTATATAAATCATTAGTAATTATGTATTAAAAAGAGTATTGTGTTAATTCATGCCTGCTAGTGTTTGTCTGTTTACCCCAATACTCCCATACAAATAAAGTCAAAAAGCACAGCAGGTGCTGGGTGGGCTACTTGTCCCTTAACATTTGTATACCAAATTCCTCCTTTACCAGTTGCAGTCAGTGCCTCTGTGACAACAAGCTGCCCCCCCCATCCCACCCCCAAGTTAACTCCCTCATACAAATATACATTGACTATGCATAGTCGGTTAGAAAGTAATAGGCCTCTCTAACATATCCACTGGTCTCAGCCTGCCCGTTCTCAAATGGTCTGGAAATGCCCTGTCCTTTATGCCTTCTGCAGTCATTTTCATTCATTCTGATGAATGACCAGTGGTAGAATTTAAAACACAATTCCGCGTACAAAAGTATTTTAAACTTGAAGTTGTAAATTTTGTGGCCTAAGCACAAAGTTGATAAAGGATCACTACCATGTCAAGCATAAATGAATTTCAATGATTTACCTTAATTATGCTCTGTACAATTATATTCTCTACCTAACGACATAAAACAAAGAGTCTTATGAGTTTGTGTTGTATCCTAAAACCTTGGCTAAGAATTGTACTACAGAAAATGATGTGCAAGTACAAGACTAGATGAACAGACCTACAGTTACGGGTGTATAAATTTTAGGCGCCTTGAAAGGTGAATGCACTACACACCAAGCTCTTCTAGACAATCTTTTGGCTAGGGTCCCCTTCTGCCCCTCTTCTACACAAAGCCGTTGGACTCTTCCCCACCTCCATGACTTTTTAAAATCACGTATTGTCTCTTTCTCTTAATTAATTAATCAACCAATCACAATTTCAATGCTGCATGTGTGCGGACTGTGGACCACGGATACTTCTACAGACTTTTTTCTTCATCGACTGCATACAACACAGCAAACAACCAGGAGACATGTTTTTTTCCAGAACTTTACAAAAAATAAATACATTTCGCTTTTACTATCCCATACACAGCAGAGATACAGATTATTGTGTAGTTCAGGAAAGCAGGTGCACTGCTCGCGCGCGGTGATATCTCTTATGTGATATACTTTTAAATGCTCCTTATACATGTTTTATCACAAACTAATCTTCAAATATGTAATCAATACTTCATGTAAAGTTACTCACAGTCTTTTATCTGTAGGTTGTAGCTGTCGGTGCATGGCGAGGGAGAATCCGAAGAGGCTACCGGACTCTCCGTTTTTTCTCAGCACGTTGGCGGTATCCAGGTTAAAAGTGTATGCACGTGTCCACAGGTGCAAGGCGACAAAAAGTCCCAAGATTTTCATCATGTTTAAAGGTGCATAGATGAACTCTTTAGGCAATGAGCAGTTTTATTCGCCTCAATACTGACAAGTCTAGTAAGAAAGCTCCTCCCCAGGCTTGATACTAAACCATCATACCATCCCCCTTCTCTTTTTTGCTACCAAAGTCTTTCCTCGAGAGCGCCCAGTCCAGCCCTTCAGATACACCCAGCATAAACTTAACATCAAACGTGCTTAGCTGGACATACATACACGAACAGTTGTGTAGCATTTAAGGTTTAAGTAGAATAGGATTTGCTGTTAAAATTACCACACTTCTGATGCTATACCTTTATTTAGACCTAGGACAAAATAACATTGCATTATATTGCATGTAAGTGACCATGATTACAATAGTAACTATATGATATGCAAAATGGTCAGATGGTAAACATGAGGAAAACAAAACAAAAAATTTGGCTGCCTTGTCAAAAACGTTCCTGCTACATCTGAATGTATTTAACTTTGGTGGAATCCAAACGATGGATTTAACCAGTTTCTGCTACAAATTGTTACCGTTTGATATCCAAAACTGTAAAACTGTTCAGAATGAGTAAGATGAATACCAGTATAAGATCAGTCTGCCATGGTTTTCTCCAAGTTTGCATATGTTGGAGTTGATGTGCGCATTCAGTTCATTCCATCACTTAGACCTAAATATACCTATATTAGATACCT
>JAUZST010006789.1:0-14615 GCA_034779995.1 Parotocinclus haroldoi
TGGAATCACAGATGCTGTGTGGAGTTAAATTTGCTTTTTGTGTCTTTATGGGTTTCTTCCAGGTAGTTTCTTCCCACATTTCAAAAACAAGTGTCAAAGTGGTGCTGTGTTTGTACCCTCAGCTGCCATTTACGCTAACAAGTGAAGAAAGTCTATATTCTCCAGTTTAGAAATGGACAACAGTTTAAGGCAAATGTTTTGTATACTAATATGTAATCAAATATTTGTGGACACTTTAAAAGTACAACCAAGATGGCTTTAGATTGAAGTATGCCCCCACCCCTTTACATCTGAAACAGTCTTCACTCTTTTGAGAAGGCTTTACAATATTTATTTGGAAAATTTTGTAAAGTCATGTACTGATGTTGGATAATAAGCCCTTGATCAATTTTCATTCCAGCTCAAGTATTTTAAGTGTCAGTGCTCTGCAAGACAACCATGTACTCAGTAAAAGCTGGCAAAGTCTGGACTTTGAAAAGGCAGTGATAAAGGTATCAAAAACGGTGGTGAAAACCCATTATACTGACAGTCACTGTCAATGGGTGCTGCCCATTCTACTTGAAACTGTTCTCAGTCAGTGTATCTGAAATAACAGAGACCAGTCTTTGTGCATTAAATGTGATCAATAGCATGACACTAAGAACCTGCAGAGATTATCATAGGTCTGTAATGGAAAGTACTCCTCTTGAGGACCTGGCTGCTAATTTAGCAGATTAAAGGACAATCCAGCATGCAGGGCTGTGTAGGGTACTGGAAATGAGGAGTAACAGAGAATCAATAGGAAGTCCTTGATGTTCGATTCCTTAAAGCATGAGCTGTACTTTACCTATTATTAGATGGTTCCAGAAACACATCCATTTATATCAGACGTCACTAAAGGAAATATAAAATATATAGTTTAAAACCAAATATTGAGTTGCCAGTTCAGGTAAACAAACCTACAATTTCGTTTAAATTACTTTATAGTAGTTCAATCACTGACAGCATCACTGACCTCCAGATTTACATATGCAGTTTTTTTGAGGGGCTAGGAAGTATAAAAGTGTAAAAAAGTAATCTGGCAACCATGTGGCGGAAAGTCATCCTGGTCAGTTTCCACACTCTCTCTTTAACACACACACACACACACACACACACACACACACACACACACACACACACACACCGTTCATAACGCGCTGCAGAAGTCAGTGGGAAACTAAAGAGGATGAGGGCTGAAGTCAGTGAGCCAGCAGATCGCGCATCCAAAGCTTCTTAACGGCAGCAGGTGGAACGGAGGGAAGTTTGTGTGTATGTGTGCGCGCGCGCGCGCGTATATGTAAGTGTGTGCGTGTGTGTGTACGCGCGCGCGTGTGTGTAAGTGTGTGTGCGCGCGTCTCCACCCCACCCTGGAGTGTGCGGAGAAACCGGGGACCGAGACGCATCCAGGTGGACTCTCACTTCATTGCGCGCACTCTGATGTACCTGTAGCGCTGCTTTGTTATTATAGATGTCACACCGAGTGGGAGGCAGTAACCCTGATCTTAGGGTGAAACAGATGTAACCGGTCCGGGCTACTGGGTCTCAGTGAAGATGATCACAGACAGTATGAGAAACAACAGAAACCGGGGACACCGGCGGACTGCGCTTTTTCTTCTCGCCTTTGCTGTGCAGGTTCAGGTAAGCAGCGAGTAAGCCCGTGCTCTTTTCGGTTGTTTCTTAACCGGGGTGAGATTTTATTGCTTCTTCTTTATGAAGGGCCGGCGTTCTCCCCCGTCATCAGAGGTTCGTGAACCGTTGTTCAGCAAGGTTTCTCCTGGGGTTTAAAATGTGTCACATGGATGAATTCGGAAACCTTTATAAGTGCTGTTTGGGTCAGAGCTGTTTTTCTTGTACAGCACGCGGTAAAAACACCTGTTATTCCGTAGGTTCTTTGTTGCACTTGTTGCTTCTGGTGGGTGTTCGGCGGATTTTATTTAGCCTTACCTGAAGTCTCCAGATGGGTTTTGTATATGGTGAGAAAATAGTAGTTTGGGTGATCACGCTTTATTAAAAAAAGCAATAATTTGAGACCAGTTAAATAGACTGTATCACTCTAGGGGTATTTTGGCAAATGTCTAATTATAGACATATAGTCTAATTCATAAGTTGTATTAATATTATACTAACTGAAGTAACTTCACACCTAAATATGATGCATTTCAGATATCCATTTAGGATATACTGTAGGTAGTCCGTTTGAATGAATAAATTCAGAATTGTACTGACTTGTTGGCTGTCACATAAAATGTCATTTTTATGGTTCCTATGAAACGTCAGGTGACAAGGGATTTTTACAAACCTATTCACAAGAATGTACTTTTTTTGTCCAAAAAAAAATCACCAATCCCGTGGTTGAAGGCACTGGAGCCAGAGTTTTACCATTTACTAAAGATCAATAATAATAAAATTAATTTCATAAAATGCAAGATTTATTATAATGCCTAAAATGTATTTACCTATTGAAAGTGAATTAAAGCAATACATACGAACAAACAATACTTTACATTTGCTCAACATTACCAACGGTACTCAGGATAGTGTGAAAAACTGGGTTTACACTATATCGCTACATTAATAATTTTGGATACTATGCATAACTAAGAAGTAGATATACACCAGGTATGTAAGTGATTTTTTTATTTAGAAGTAAGAGGAAAGTTGTATTTCATGTTAAGCTGCACTATTGTAAGAACCTTCTAAGAACAAACATTGTGGAATTGGTATAGATTGGTATAGAGCCTTTGTCCGTAACTTCGTTATTTAAGACTGACAACAGCGTGGTGTGGCCTGAGGGTCACTCACTTGGCCTTCAGTTACTTTGTTTATATGCTATTGCCCAAGATCAGACTGAGGTCTTGACCATGCATCATCATTTATGCAAGCCAAATGTCTTCGTGCCAAGCACCGTGCAGCAGACATGACTATCCGTTTAAAAGCATTGATGGTAATGTGAGAAATAAATCCTGTGCAGTGTTCCTACAATGCTTCTTAGGTGTCTGGAGAAAATTATGTTGTGAGTCTCCATAGGGATTTACTGTGTTGTGGGTATGAACTGAAAATACACACTATCCCAAGAACATGTACTTTGTGAGAAACACAGCTGTACCATTGCTACCTGGCCTGAGTTCAGATGTTCAGATACTGCGTCTGTAGCCCACAGAAAGAAAGCCTACTTCTAACTGGGATGATCCTATAAATTTGAGAGAGAGTTTATGCACTGGAGTTTACTGCTGTGTGAGGACATGCCTGACCCGACCCAGAAAGAGCGTGAGAACATTGTGGTCTTTCCATGTGCTCTTCCATAGTTTGTTGCTTCATGTTTTGGGTTTTACAATACTGAATTATGGAGCTGCTGCTGCTGCACAAAAGTGGCTTTTGGAACAATAATACAGTGTTTCAAATGTCTCACGAAAGAATATAATGATATTCATTAAGGTGCGATGTATGATTTAGGGCTCAGTGAAATCTCTGATGCTCTTATTAAAGCCACTGATGAAGTCACAGCAAAGAGGCATGGAAAGAAAGAAACAATCATATTACCTGTTACTGCAATTTATCATTAGCCTTGACAGAACAAAAAAATCAATGACATTTGGTCTCAGGAGGTTGAAGTTTGAATGACTTGAGTATAATAGCAGAGATATTGAACAGTTTATGTCTACTCCAAAGCTTCAGAGAGCAGCGTTTACATTACATTTTTAGCATTCGAGAGTGATGCTTATGGAGAACAACGTACAGAAGCGCTTTGTTTTCCACATATCCTTAGGCTAGTGCAGCTCAAGGAGACTGTATAGAAACCAAGAAGCTATAGCACTGAAACGAGAACAGTGCTGATGCATACATTCAGAAGTAATATCTGAGCGTTATGTGCATGGTTAGTGTACATTTTAGTCCTCACTGAAAAATGGAACATCCTATAATAGTCTTGTAGCTCCCAGTTGGTGTTAAAGTAAAGAAAGTGGAAGTCGTGTATGTCCCATTTAGTGCCATAGTAAAGTGTTTGCCCATATTTCGATAGATTTTCGAACTGATTTTGGTCAGTTCCCAAAAATGTCACAATGACAGTCTATTAGAGTATAACTGGTCTGGATGACTGAAAAAAAACACTATGTAACTGTCACACAGTCTGTTAGATCATGCATACAGAGTAGAGCAGTTAGCACATTCCCCCAAGCATGATCAGCTGCTCTGGGAAATGATGTAGTGGTGGGTTTCACGTGTCACAGAGGAAGCCCCTAGTAGCCCTTATCCTTCCACATGGGCCACTGTTATATGACACCAGAGCTGCTATGTGATAGCGAAGACTTGGTGGGTGGCAACTGGCAACATATATTGGGGGGGGGAGAATAAAGAGAAATAAACTAATTCCATTGAGTGCCCAATGTTGGGTCCAAACCCACAATTTTGCACTCTACTAACTGAGCTAGCCAGGTGGTCTATTCAGCAGTCCATCAAGAGCTGGATGGCAGCCATTTCTACTGAATATTTGGATTTTTTTCCATCTTTTTGGTGATTTAAATGCTTCCAGTTCTGAACAAGCACAGTCAATGTTTCTGAAATCGTAGTATGGTGAACATGGTCCAAGACATTTTCTAACTTTCACTGTCTCTTTACAACTGCTAATGCTTAGCTCGCTACAAAGTACATAATCTTGTTGATTATTTCCACACTAACCACACTAAATCAGATCTAAACTTTTACTTTCACCTTTATTTCATTGCAGATAGTATGAACCCAAGATGTTTTATATTTTATGTTTTGCCAACTTCTTTTAATTTCAATATACTCATTGACAAAAAAATAATACACCCAGACAGAAATGTCAGACTGTTGTAAAACTCAGTGTGCAGTTATGTCTCAGATATGTATGTGATTACAAAAGTTAAGTGATTAGACACTAGTCTTGCCATAAGAGGGTGTAAATGTTTATTTACAAAATGACTAAATTATTGAAGTGTTTAAAAAATGCTCATCGTATTTGTTCCAATATGTTTAAAAATGCTTGCTTTGAAGATGAAAAAATGTCCCTGCTTTTTTTTTTTTTTACAACAAGACAGCACAAAACCACATGCTGCACTCATTACAAAAGCATGGCTTTGAAGGAAGAGGATGCAGGTACTGGCCTGTCCTGCCTGCAGTCCTGACTTGTCCCCAATAAAAAATAAACAATTTTGAAAAATGAGACAAAGGCAATCCTGTACTGTTGCACACCATTGCTATTAAGAACAATGGGGCAGATAACGCATGAACGACATAATTGCTTGTTAAGCTCTGTGCCATAACACCTTTTAAGCTTTTTGAGAAGGAATAGCAATGCTGCAAAGTGGTAAATGCTTTACCATCACAACTTTGATTTAACTGTGTTGCAAGTCTGAAATGGAAGAATTAATGTTTAATTTTAACAAATGAAATGACGTTGACCAGACAAAACATGAAACGTATTTGGATCATACTGTCTGGAATAAAATAAAATATTAGAAGAAAGAACTGACATTTGTATTGTCCACACTTCTAATTTAGAGATCTATATTCATTGATGCCATTTAATTCAAATGGCATCAATTCATTTCAGTAAGCATCAGGACAGGCATGGCAGCATCCTCATGAGACAGAAGTTGACTTGTTGAGCAGTAGTGTTGCTGCATCTTCAGTTTTACTGGATTTGATGTACCTTAAAATATGCCTGTGATATATCTGCATGAGAGATAAAGAGAGGGAGTAAAAGTGCTGAAACACAGGTATGTAGGGAATTACCCTGGCGGAGGATGGCAAGACAGAAAGAAAGGGGATGCAGAGTGATGGCTGGGGCTCTGTCTCTGCCCAGTGTTTGATGTATGCTAGTTTTAGGGGTAGGAATGGGGCAATATGCCATGGTGGTAGACAGTGCAGGCTTTGAGCAGATCCGCAGGCTACAGAGTCACAGAGAGAGAGCAGAGGCACCACAGAGTCTTACTGTCCGACAATGCAAGGAATTCTTTAAAAAAATACCAAGAGGTTTTTATTTCAACATAATCTATTGCGTCTGTAGTGCATGATTATTACAGATTAGCACAGATTAGCACCAGTTTCCGAATCTTTCATTGTATGTGTAGAAGAATGGAAAACCTGGTTACTCATTTGCAATACAGTAGATAATTTGAAAAAATTAAAATAAAAAATAAAAAAATATATATATATAGCTTTGTACTATTTAACTAATGTGTTGTGTTAAAATATATTAAAATATGATCTTGGTTTTTATTTTTTATTTTTTGTGGACTGAGAAGTACAGCCGATCATCCAATTTAATTTGGTTTTCAACTACATACTTATCAACTCTTTAGACTATAGTGCTTCAAATATAAGAAAGCTTTAACGATAGAATTTACTCAAAGCATAGTAATTGTGAATGACATTGTGTAGAATGTGTCTTATAAAACTTTAGTTACTCAAACATTTATAACAAACAGACCAGTTCCTCTGTGTTTCACCAGTACTGAGCACTTCTCCAACCCTTGTGGCTGGGTGTAGCTTAGACATTCTGTGTCTGAGGAGAGCGTGTGAGTTGCTGAGCAGGTAATTTGCGTTTCAAATCTGTGCTTTCAGTTTTTTTTGCATGTTCACCTGTGTATTAATTGTAAATGTATAATGCATGTTGTGCTTGCCTTGGGACTGTGTATGTGCAGGATTTTCTGCTATTGAGAGTCCTGAGTGCATAAGTGGACCCACTCTAGCCCTCAACCTCTATGTGAAGCATATTAGTTCAGTGTGTGTGTGTATGTGTGTTGATCCTCACCTTCTCAGAAAATGAGAGATGAAAAGAATAGCATCAACGACGAAAGAACTTGTTGCACAAAGAATAGAGAGGGGGAGCCTCTTCTAGTTCCCAGCTCAAGCCAGAAGGAAAAGAAAGAAGCAATGGAGAGCAAAAGAAAAGCAGGACCTGTGTTCCCAATGTTGGCCATCCCCTGGGAGAAGTGGAGAGAAAAGAAAGGAGTGGTATTGATACAGAGAAAGAATGAAATAGAAAGAACATTGGATAGGAAATAGCTGCCACAAGGGAAGATCAAGAGAAAGGAGAGAGTGCAAAATAGAGTGGGGGTTAGTGGGGTGGGGAAATAACCAGAGGGGAAAGATTGAGATGGACAATGTGAGATGACTGTTCAGATAGAGAGAAGGCTACAGTGGGGATAAGGAGTGGGACCGTCCGTTTGGCCTGAGAGATTCGATTTTCCACCCCTCTGCTGAGACCATGGACTCTGAAACTCTGTTATCGTCTCATGTCTGAGTCTCAGTCCACCTGCTTATCTACATTTAAAACTAAAGCAGGACTTTAGGGACCTCGATAAAAACTGAAAAGCCTGTTTGTTTTTCAAGGACACTAACAGACTCTGTAAGGCCGGCTAAACTGATCAATTTATCAAGTCCTTCCAAGCCTTTAAATACACAATTAATCATGATCACAGTATTTGACTTTCTTACTTAATTAGACATAAACAGTTGTGATGAAGATAAGCTTCCAGTCAGCCAAGGTAGTAAGAGAAGCAAGTGCACAAGTTACTTAAAAATTTTAGTTAATACCCCATTTCTATATCATATTCTATCAGTCATCCACGCACATGGAGGAGAGTGCGAAATGCCTGCTTTTGTTCACATGAACTCACAAACGTCTGGCTAAAGTCATGTTCATAGATGTGCCGATTTCACTGACAAAAATTATATACTTAAATGATCACACCCATGAGCTTTAATGGTCTATATGTTCAGTAAAACTTTGATCCCTAAACTAAGTTGTTAGATTTGTGATAGTCATGATTTAGACCCATTTACACTTTTTGCATCTGAATTGCATCCTGATAAGTATCCACAGTCTAGATTGACATCCGAGCAGTATCACGCAGTATCCTGTGATCCTCATAACACAGAACCACCCACTTCCTGTGTTCATTTAGCAAAAGATTGTTGCTCAATCCAAGGTCCTGATTTTATCCGATCACTTTAATTGTCTTAAACTAAGATGGAGTTGCAGTGACTCTTTATATTTATTATTATTATTATTATTATTATTATTTTTTTTTTTTTTACAATAACTGGTTTGCGTTTAATTTCGGACAATGATCAAACATGGAGACATACTGACAGTAAATGATAAAGAGATGTGGCGATCTGTATATGTTTTTAGTTATATATTTAAAAAATAGTGCACAGTTATATAGTCCTATCCAGGCAGAAATGCTTACTCCATGATTAAAATTTAGGAATGTATTACAGAAGCAAAACAAAATCACAGTTTTCACAAAGTGTGGACTATAATTGTTATCACAATTATATTTTATTTTGTATTATATTATATTTTATTTGGACAATATTGGATATTGTCATGCACACTGATTAGCCATTTAGCTTAAATGACACAGGTTATCAATCCAAATTGGCTGTTTAGTCAATATGCTTGTCAGTTATTCTCTACCCTAGTCATCAGCAGATGGGACCACTGCATTGCAGTTATTAGACCATACTCAGGACAGCAGTAAATCTGACAGGCATCTGGCAATTCTAGTATATACTGTCCCTTCATGAGCTGGCAAACTCATAACTGTGCCCTTTTAGTTGATGAATGGGAAACGTGTAAATGTAAATGTAAATGTACAGAGCATCCAATGAGCTTTAGTCAAAAAATGATGTCAGTGCACCTATATAATAAAGTGGTAGCTAAGTTTAAAGACAATGTGTTATTGTTATTATTATTATTATTATTATTATTATTATTATTAGTAGTAGTAGTAGTAGTAGTAGTAGTATTGTTGTTGTTGTTGTTGTTATTGTGTATCAAATCAGTTCAGACTCCTAAAAATCATGTTTATTCTAAGGATTAGTTTCTCTAATGCAGCAGTACCCCTAATTTGATGCGTGTACCACACAATTGCAAAATTCACCCTGAAGAGCGCTGAGACTAGGGAGCCTTTGGTAAGGCAGAATAAACACAAAGTCAAATGCAGCACCCGCCTGCTCCAGAGAAAAAGCCATGCAGGAGATAGCTGAATCGCATCAAACGTTTATTTTGTCCATGATGAACCTTTATATTATATTATTCCAAATGACATAAAAATGATTGTCTCTAAAATGTAACTCATTTCTCTCACATCCAGGCTGTACGTGCAGTGGGTTCGTTTGAGTTGCAGATCCACCAGTGGCAAAACCCTCGGGGCATTCTACACAACGGCCAGTGCTGTGACCTCAAACCCCGTGATGGACAGCGGTGTCCACCTGGCGATCAGTGTGATACCTCCTTTAGGTTGTGTCTGAAGGAGTACCAGGGTCGGGTGGCACCCACAGGCACATGCACATTTGGCACAGGCATCACGCCAGTCCTGGGTGGGAACTCCCATGTTGTACATCACCACGGGCAAGAAGGAAGCAGAATCATCATCCCATTTAAATACACATGGCCAGTAAGTTCAACCTGTTCAAGCTGTTTAATTAATCGAGTGATAATTATATAGGTATAGCCAACATGCATGCACAGTTATCTGCTAAGAGATTTGGGTGAAAGTCTTGTTGAGGAATTGTCTAATGAGTTACCTGACACACACCTCATATGACAAAGAAATACTGTCAAGTAACTTCAGTTTGTATTACATTTTGCATTGTTTTTACCAATTGTGAGAGTACATTTTGACATAGTACGGCTATTTAAGGGCAGTTTGGATATTAGAGACATTTTGCATTTGCAACATTTAGCTGCAGTTATTCAGAGAAACATGCAGCTAGGAGTGGCTGATATACAAACATACCTAATGTATTACCTTCTTTCTACCTGGGATATAGCAAAGGACTATATCACAAACACTTGGTAGAATTTGCCATGTAATTAAGCTAACCTCATGAAACTCACTTTGGTGCGTTGCTTCTCTTTTGCTCTCCAGTAGTTGTTCGATTTTGTTTTTCTTCCTTTGCGTTTCTACTTGTGTATGGCAGACACATTTTCAGTTCATTACTGCCACCTACTGAAATTTGATTGTGCAGTAAAGACTTCAGGATTTTGTGACTAATCTCTTTCTTCAGCATATCCACAGTATACAGTGGTGGTTTTAATAATTGCACAGATTTTGGTTTTCACAAAGCTTGCTGCCTCATTGTTTTCAACAACCTTTTGTTAGATGTTTATATGGTATCATGCAGTGCAATTATATGCATTTCATACATTTTTAACCTATTATTGATAAATGCATTCAGTTTAAGCACTTCTTATTTAGTGTTGACTCTTCTTTTTTAATGACTGCAAATTGCCTCTACATGCTGGATATCAGCTTCTGGGTAAATTCTTGAATGAAGACAACCCATTCTTGCCTAATCAGTGCTTGTGGTTGATCACACTTTCTGGGTCTTTTTTAGGATTTACCACAGGTTGTAATGGGATTGAGATCTGGGGAGTTACTTGGCCACTTTTGTTCAATGATCCACTTGGTTATCACTTGATAATTTTTAATATCCAGATTGCTCCAGGATCATTGGGAGAAGTTGCTCTTGGATGATGTTTTGATACCATTCGTGGCAGTGTTCATAGAGAGAAAACTATGAGCAAACCCACTTCCCTGGATGAGAAGCAACCCCACAGTTCTCAAAATGTTCTCAAAATGCTTCACTTATGGCATGACAGAGGAATCGGACAATTGTTTTTCCCGATGTCCCAACGAGTCTGAAGGGGACCTCAGACAACTTTACCCCAGTCATCTGCAGTCTGATCCCTATAATTCCTGCAGAACGTCAGTCTGTCCCTGTGTTTTTTGGAGAGAAGTGGCAGCTTTGCTGCCCTGATTGACATAAAGCCATCCTCTGAAAGCCTTTATTCCAGTGTGCATTCAAATACACTCCACCTGAACTCTGCCATTCCTGAGCTAGTTCTGATTGGTGGTGACCTCCTGATCTCATAGCTACATCCTCTTTTGGAGACGGTCCTGATAATTACTTGACTTTCTTGGGTTCCCTGAAGCCTTCTTCACTGCAGCTGAACCACTCTCCTTGATGTTCTTGATGAGTCGATGAATGGTTGACTGGGCTGCTATCTGCTATCTGGGACAACAATATCCTTACCTGTAAAACCATTTACCATTTTGATGAAATACAATGATGATTACACGTTTCCTTGGCGGTAATTGTGTTTAACAGAAGAAAACAAGAAAACTTAAAAGCACCACTACCATTTTAAAGCAACCAGTCTGCCCTTCTAATCAGCATGACAGGGTGCAGATGTCTTCATTAACCCTTTCTCCTGAGTGAATGAGATCATCACTGAAATAATGTTAGCAGGACATCATATATGGCTGGCATGCAGTGGCTGGAATGAAGTAATTTTTGTAATAAGGACATTTTCATGGCAGGCAATGACTGCAATTAATTGCAATTTATATGATAACTCTTCACAATCTACAGTTCATACAAATTGCCTCCATAAAAACTGATGCAGCAAACTTGAAAATAATAATTAAAAAAGATTAATAATTGGTAAAGATTAATGTAGTCACAGTCATTCTTGGGGATTATTTGTCTCTTATGTTCGTCCTCAATGTGCATAGAAGCAAAATACCCTTAGGTCCTTAACCAACAACAAAAAAAAAAAAACTATAGATATGGACATCTTATGGGGAGTATCACCCCATATACATACTCCAATATAACAGGAAAGTTAAATATAAAACTATTTTTTTTTTATTTCAAGTGATACCAGTGATGGTGGTGCTTGTTTTCTTAACAATAATGATTTATGAAAGACATATTTTTGCAGTAGTAAATTTATTTCAAATAAAGTTGGTTGTTTCTCATTTTAGTGATAATCCACCAAAAGGAATTTTTTTATAACCACATCTTTAACAGGGGTGCCAGTAATGGTGGAGGGGACTAGGTACACCTCTTCAACTGCTCATTAACATAAATATTTAATTAGAAAACGCCATGGCTGTAAATCATTACATTTAGGCATGCAGACATGATCAAGAAGACCTGTTGAAGAGTATTTCTAAAATTTCCGATCTTTGATTTACACTCACAGCCATCTATACAGAGAATGGCCCGAAAAATAGAAAATATCCAGTGAGTGGCAGTTCTCTGTGCAAATATGCCCTTTTGATGCCAGAGGTCAGAGGAGAATTGCACTCCTGTCAGCTAACAGAAGGCAACCGAGGTTACAGTTTGCACAGATCCACCAAAATCAACAAAAGAAGATTAGAAAATCCTGATTCATGCAGTGACAATCAGACGGTAGGGACAGAAATTGGCATAAACAACATGCAAGGATGGATCCATCCTGCCTTCAACCACTTGTTCAGGCTGGTGGTCGAAGAGTAATGGTGTGAGGGATATTTTCATGGCACATTCTCGGCTCCTTAATATCAACTGAGCATTGACTGATCACCATAGTCTTTCATGTTCTATGTCAAGAAATTTGTTATAAGTTTTAAGACATTAAATTGTATATTTATGTTCAATATGCATATTCTGTGTGCATAGCATATTGAAAAGTTGACATGATATTGAAGACAGTTGTCTTTTGATATGCATTATTTATTAGTCTGATGCTAGCCTGATGATCTGATGTCTCTCTACACAATACTGGTTCACTACAAGGACCTTGGAATTGACTAGTTATGTCTAGGTTCCCAACATGAGGCATGTTTCTTCCTTATGCATCTCAGTGCGTTCACTTGCAACCGTTGCCTCTGGCTTGCTCATTAGGGGTCTAGACTTGGCTTTCTATGAAGTTGCTTTGTGGCACTATGTTGCTTTGCTGTGGCTGGAGAAACATTATTCTCAGTGTTTGTCTTACAGCTTACAGCTGCGACTGTTTTTTGATCTTACTACACTATTTACTATTGAGAAGGAAAGTATGAGAGTGTTAGATTAGTCAAAGAGTATTACCTAAAATTAAAGTAAGCTGAAATGAAACTAAGCAGCACAGAGGTCAAGGTGGGAACCAACCTTAGGGTGTCTCACTTCTAGTCACTCAAGTCAACAACACTACTCAGACAGTGACTCAAACTATTCCCTTTTATATTTACAACTGAGACATAAACCAAAGGAAGGATGCGGTGAATATTTAAAATCAACTGAATTTAAATCAACTGTTTTTTTCCTGACTGACTTGCAATAAAATACAATAAATAATTAATAATTGAATTTATTGTGATTTTTCTTTCTATTTCATTTTCTCATTTACATTTATTCCTATGTAACTAAAAACTGATCTTAAATGGTTATTTTTTATGTACCACAACAGGACTAGCTAATAGAAAATTGCTTTGTTTTTACTGGTTCTAAGCCTGGTGCATTAATACACAGTTCAGTATTGTAAGATTATCGTAAGTGTGTGATTTTTATACCCACTTTGAAGAATTTTTTTACCTGCATTAAATGCGGCTTAGCCAGTTAGATTTTGGAAATGGCACATCTGTTATATAATAGCACATAAAATTAAATATTGTTTCATTATTTTGGTGCTCAGCTGGCACAGTGACAATTTGCTAGCCCCCTGCTGTGCGTTAGAGTCCTTATGGTCGGGTTGGGTATCCTACAGGCATGATTATCCATGACTTAGGGAGGAAAGGCCAAACTGGTGGAAATATCCTCCAGCACTGTAGCAGTAATTTCTGCCAAAATCTACAATAGACTGGCATCCCATTTATGGGAATTTACAGTACACCTCTATGTGTGCTCTCCATGGCTCTCACAAGAATAAGTGTACTTAAAACATTTTAAAAAGCACATTTATATTAAAAAATACTGTATTTTTTAACAAATATATTAAACAATAATTAAAAAGACAATAATTTGAGTATATTTCTAAATAATTTATGTAATTCTATTATACATTTTAGTAATACATGAATGTTAAAATAAAATGATCAAATTAAATTAAATCAGGCCAAAAGTAACACTGTAACTGTCAATGTTTTATATTCTTCTTCCTTCCTTCCTCACCTGCTACTCCCATCCTGATGTTCTCTCCCTCATCCTTCTCCTGTGATTTCGTTGCTGTCATCATTTGCTTCCTCTAATATCCAGCCAGCTTCATAAACTGAATTTACTATTTACAGCTATTTACTTAACAATAAGAATAATCACATCTCCCTTCTTTTCGCTTTCCCCTCTTCTTTTAAGCATTTAATACCAATCATTGTCCTCATCTCTTTGTTCTCCTGGAGTGTAAATACCTGCTTCTTTAGTCTCTTTGCTTTTTTAATCTCTCTACTCCCAGACAGATCGACCTTTTCTGTCTTATCACCCATAATGGATCAGACTAATTCCCTTCTTACATTACGCACATGGGCTATTACTGCTCAATTACAGCTCAGCAGACTCTTTCTCCACTTCACTACCATAGTGTTCCATCTGCCATTCATCCAGCCTTAATAGTGAAAGAGATTCAGATATACAGAGGCATACAGAGAGAGAGAGAGAGAGAGAGAGAGAGAATGTGAAAGGAGGACTAAATGGGCACTTGCAACATTTACATGTCAGACAGAACTAACAATCTTTTATGTATGCTACTTGAAACTTAGCTAACGAACTGAGACTCATATAAATTACACTTTTAGAAGATCAAATTGGCTAAATAATAT